>CAJNSZ010002035.1:0-18725 GCA_905329745.1 Rotaria sp. Silwood2
AAGATACGATAGAAATGCACAGCCACATCTGCGCCAGCACCCACACCGACACCCACACCCACACCCACACCTACACCCAACTGTTTACCTGTTCATTGATAATTTCGATTTCTTTGGTTTTTTTAGCATCTCTAAATTTTCATTCACTTCACGTATGCTAATATCAAATAGGTATTACAGATATTGAGATGTGAATTAATATGAATATATTATATTGAAGGATAAGTTTGACCTAATACCGGCGTTCATATGGTTAACATTACAATAATTGAATCAACCCCTGTGTAGGTAGAAAATTTGAAATAACTTCATGTATAAAATTGACTCATTGAAGCCAAAACAAGAAGAAACGATGCTATTTTATCATGGTCGCCCCTATTATAGCTATGACCGCTGTTAATGCGATAATCACACAAATTAGCAATCAAAGGCGTAGGTATTTTTTCAAAGGTAGTGTGCACACAGCAACCAACAACGGAAAACACTACTACCACTAAAACAACAGGTAATAAGATATATGAATTTCCTTCAATCCCAATGTTCTGCTGCAGCGCTACTCTTCTGATTCTAGGCAAATCGAAACAAACTCTATTTCATTCTCTCAACTTTAGGGAGGGTCGTGTAGAAAAAGTGAATATAATTTGTCAGTATGTCTGTCTATTTGTGATAAGATCAAACAGCATCAAATGTAATTTTTTTCTGTAAAGGTTAACAGATCTGAATCGAGTTCGAGGAATCGGAATTCTAAGTCAGTGTTTCAAAATTTTGACTTCAATTTTTTGGGTCAGGGAAAGAGCTGTCTGAGAAAATAATGATATTTCTTTTTCTGAAAGAAAGGGTCTTATATTTAAAAAATGTACGTATGTTTGTTTGTCTAAGTCAACCAGAAACGAGCTTTTCTATTTCATGTGATTTTTGATCATTTTAATGAAACTTTGCTGAAGGTTCTTGGAGGAGAAGAATCTGAATCCAAGGTCGAATCCTTAATATGAGCTTTGAGTGTGATTTGTGGGTGTGAGGATGTTGCTTTATGCATGATTTTAGATTGAAGAAAGACTCACGACCACAATCACACAATCACACACTCTATGATCATTCATTGGGTGTCTAAGTAGGATTGCCAGGATAGCCAACATGATTCCATGAACTCATTCCACAAAGAAATGCAAGGAAGAATTACAGGAACCACTTGATAGATTCCTGAATGCAACTTGGTATGATGTTTGAAATGTATGATCGTGAAAGACTGTATTAGATACTAACAAGAAATAAGCACGGCTGATTTGAATAAACAGCCACGTGTAAATATTTTTGCTAAGTCTTGATATTTTCTTACTAAGACCCTTTTTAGTAAACTCTCTTGCGAAGTTTTGAAACAGATGTTGATGAAAAGTTCTGAGGAAGGAAGATCCTGCATGAAAGTTTCAGGATGAGTCCATTTCGTAGTCCAACTAATGTTGCTGTTTTATTGTTATGATTATCGTCTGATTTGACTAGCACTTCTGGCAGAATCTTGATACGAAGATTTGATCTAGATGCTGACGAGAACTTCATGGAACTTTGGCAGAGTCCTATTTCATAATCATGAGAGGATCCTTACTTAACTCTGAACAAGATCCTATTTCACCTAGAAAATCCTGAAAATAGGATTCTTGAGATTGAGGAGCGTAAAAGATTCTTGTAGGATTCCTCCATAAATGATCGGAATTGAGATTATGGTGGAGTGAGTTTTGTTGCTCAGTAACATGTATTAGTTGATTAATTGTGGATCGACTACATTACACTATTATGAGATAAATGAGTAAGTACAATGAAAGAGAAATACATTCATAAACTAACAAGAGGAGATGGCGTAAATGAAAGAGAAACTGCGAAGAGGATACACTGCTCGTGTGATGTAATGAAATAAAAGACGGACAATGGAAGGTGATCAGAGAAAAAGCCTAGAGTGCTCGGAGAAAAAAGAAAAGCTAGGTAGTGAGTAGTTGAACAGTGTGAATAGGAATGTAGGGGAGAAGAGAAGATAGATAAAGAATCGAAAGGTACACATGACAGGAGGCAATGAATAGTTAGAGGATGATAGAAGTACAGGTGAGAAAGGTAGTGGGAAATGAGATAGAGAAGCTGTCTCGTAAGTGGTAAATCATTGCAGATAATTGGAGAAAAGAAAATGCTGAGTATCAGAGCTGTACACCACTCGCGCGGGTGCGGAGTGCGGGTGGGGAGCGGCCGCACCGCTTTTGAATTTTGCGAGTCGAGCGGGTGCGGGACGACCGCCCTCGTCCCATTTGGCCGCTCGAGCGGCTGCATCATCTTAATTTGACCGTCTTGTGAGGAAATATCTTCTGAAATTGAAATCGACAAATCTAAGATGCCATTAATAGCGTATGGGTACGGATGTTGTTCTAGATTAGGGTAATACTATACTCACACCCTCGTCGTACAAGTTTATTGCCATCTCTGTTGGATGACATACTAGTCGTTTGATCGGAATTACGTAACGGAACTGAAAAGTATGATGAGTGATATATTTGCTGTGTGATTAATATTTAAAATATAAAATGATACCTTTTCAAGTATTGATACAGAAAATTTTGCTTCTTTCTCCCTTTGATAAATGCTCAGTTAATCATACATGTTAATAGTAAGATACTCTTATTTCTTTTTTGTTTTTTATTTTTGTATGTATAACTTCCACTGTATGATTTTCTGGAGCTAAAGTTACCATTTATAATTAAGAATAAATATTAAAGTCAAGAAGGAAAATTTATCTAGTTATTTCTTCAACATGTAGCATACGTTATTTATTTTCCTTTCTTTATCATATCCATGTGTTGTTCATTCTTCTGTGATAAAATTACGACAATAATTGCCATCATCATCATTAATTTGTAAAAGTTATCATCTTCTACTTCGCACTCTCAATACCTTTTAATCATCTCCTCCATCGAATTTATCTACTTCTAGACTTATTGCTTACATTCAAATGAGCTGTGTGCGATCAATAAATTCCGCAGTATGTATTTAAAAATTTGTAATAAAGCTAGAAAACAAGGAACGACAAAACTTTAGTAATCACGAGCGGCCGCTTGCTGGAAAGTGGACGGCCGCTCGACGGAGCGACCGCACCGTCGGACCCCTTGAATGAAGGGTGGTGCGGCTGCTCCGCTCGGCGAAGAGCCTTACCGAGCGGTCCGTACCGTCGTCACTTTTTGAAGTCATGACTCATATTTTCCGCCACCGCTCGTCGATTTTTAGGGACGGTGCACACCTCTGCTGAGTGTGCGGTTCTCGAATCATTAGTGAATTTCCTGGTCCCATGTTAGATTCATGACAGAGATTAATAACTTGAAGAGAAATCCCACTGTTCGCATGAAGAGAGTATATTATGATAAGCAACATCTGAGCAAATCGTGTAGGTCTGTTAGTGGTTTGTCTAAGAAAACAGATACTTTAGGAGAAAGAAGTCTGCTTATCTCAAGATAAGAGCTACAGATAATTCTAACAGATGTCTTTACCGAAAATTCAAATATGAGTTCGGTTTGTCCATCCAAGCTTCTACTGATGGAAAATTCAACCAGTCTAAAACAAGTATTTCTATTCTTAGGGTTTTTGACGTTTTCATGAAAAATTGCAGTAGGTTATCAGGGATAAGATTTCACAATCTGGGTCAAATTTTTCCTTCAGTAGAATGAAGTGTCACATTAACTACAATTCCCTATTCTGGGCTTCTTGGTTGTTTTCTTCAGTAAGGTTTAGAAGTAATATGGCAGATGTCATAACTCGAAGATGAAAGTTGACAGGTGAGAAAAACTAATTTTTAATCAACGATGACTAATTCGCATCGAGATTCAGGAACTTAATGTGCTGTTGATTTCTGAAAATTCGATACTTATTTTTGAACAGGAAAGAATCTTTCATGAAGGCATATTTTTATGTAGAAGTAGGCAAGAGCAAATCGGCCTTCATGAGTCTCAATCTATAGTCCTGTTCGAGAAATATGTATTTTAAAGTTTATAATCAGACTGTTCGGAAGAAAAAAGTAGTAGACTCGTAATCAATGTGATCACTTCCCCCCGTCCGTGTCGAGATCTCGAGCGAGTACCTCTCAATCCGAGCAAAACATTTTATACAAAAATCAATGCCAAAATACCCAAGAGAACGAAAAAAAAAATAGATACTTCTCAACGTAACTAATCTCTTCAATTATATGCATTTTATGTCTGATTTTGTTCACGCCCAAGTATTTGTTTGATGAAATGACTTTTTTCTCTCGAATCTGTCTTATTGCAAGCGCACATACAGAAATGAGTTAATGAAATTTTAAAGTTTTACAAGATTGATTCACTCTGTTACGACTTCGGAACATGAACAAGAATAAAAAATCATACACTTGATTAAATCAAAATGTTCTACGAAAGAAGCTGAGCAACATCAGAGAGAGCTTATAATATGACGCAAAAAATTACCAATATTTACAATTTCGAGACTATTTTGAAATACCAGTTAAAATAAAACGGTATTTAATTCGATTGGCCTTCGATAAAATAAATTGTTTTATTTTGAATTGTTTTCATTTCGTAATAAAATCATTAGATACTGCTTGAGCTATTTATCGTTATTATATGCCTTTTCCTTATCAAGCAACAGTGATATTGCTTGATGAGAGCGAGAAGAAGCCAAAGATATAACACATGTACAATCAGATGATTAGTTCATAAATCATAAAAAATGAACTTAACTTCAATATACGCAAATAACGCTGAAGACTTCGTTTCTCGATACAATTAAAATGGTTATCATTAATCATAGATGACTAGATTTTTTTCTTATGTTGACTAATTTTTCGCTCGAAACGCTCGTATTATACTTAGTTTTTGACTGGTCTCGTACTAACATGTGCATGAATAATCAAGAGTCAAAAAATTAGTTGTACAACAACTAGATCTAAAGTTACAGAGCAGTATCTAAAGTCTCAGAAAAAGGTTTAAGAAAGATATTTGTTTTTTTTATTGATGAGCCAATTGTAGAAACAATTTTGACACAAAAAAGGATAAAGAGAAATTCTTAAATTTTTCATCTTTTCTTTTTTGTTGTTGAATTTGTTGACGAAAACAAAAGCAATTTTTTTCTATTTCTTACAGATTTTGCACATAATACCGTTTTCTAACATGAAGATTGAAATAATTCAAACAAATTCCGATAAAATTCAACATATATGTATAAATTTTAGAGCTTTTGTACTAACTGATGATGATGGTGTCTTTGAATATTCACTGGATGCGATAAAGAATTGATAAAAATATAGGATGACATGTAAGAACGAAAGAAGAAGAATAATTTGCAATGAGCTGATTGGTTATGAGAATGTGGGTGTGGGTGTGGGTGTGAATGAGGGTGTTTAGATGTGACTGCGGCTGTGGGTGTAAATGAGAGTGTGTGGATGTAGCTGTGGATGGATGCGGATGCAGGGTTCTTCATCCTCCATACCCACAACCCAGCCACACACCCACACCCACACCCACACCCACCCACATCTACACCCACACACACCCTAATAATTTCTGTACTTAATAATTTCCAACTACTTCCTCTTACTTGATCGTAATAATATGGTATATAGTATTTACCAATTACACACTTTTATCTGTTCATAATAACTTTTGTAAGTAATAATTATCCACTACTCGTTCTTACCCTCCTCTGATGCTTGCTCTTATCCACTAAATTGTCAATCGTCTCTTACTCATCACCAACTGTATATACTCTCCTCTTGTCTTCTTCTCTTTGTCTCACCTCTTCACGATAAATCATGTAAACTCTTTGCGTTAATTGTATAATCATTTACTACTTGATAATGACAATAAATTTGTCGAAACGTCGTAGGATATTCGAAAACTAATTAAAATCTTTGTTATTTATTTAATTAAAGGGTGCTGTTAATAAGTTTTTTCGTTTAACTCAGTTCTCATTCATTAATCAGTATAACTATCGATATTCGTCTGCATCTTGGCGAAGTCTTGTTAACAAAAAAACACAAAATAAACAATTCAATGAATAATCAACATATAAAATTGACAGAAAATCTTTCATATATGGAGAAAGTATTAAAGGTAAATATAGATGCCTGCTATCTTTTCATATGAGACATAAATGATATTTCAGGTTCGTATGGTAATGGAAGAGAATTTTTACTTACTTCGAACTAAATTTTCAAAAAAAAGTCTATCTTAATTTATTGTTTTAATCAACATGAAAGAATAATTCCTAATATACATATATCCGATCTTTTTTCATAAGAATAAATATTTCCAAGACGCTGGAATTTCACTATTCTTTTTATAATAATATTCTCTTGTTAAATGTATAGAAATATTTACTCAAGTCATTCATTATGTGCAGGCGATATTCATAGATTCATATTTGTAAATGGTCTGTTAGAAATACGTACCATAATCGGCATTTTTTCATAATCTATAGATAATGTTTCTACTTTGTAGGAACACTATAAAAGTATATATGTCGTTATTTATCATCTTAATTAGATGAATTTTTTTTCTCTCAGTAAAAAAAACTATAATTTATTGTAGTATAAATGATAATTAAAAATAAACTTTTATAAGAAAATTTATCTAGATAAAAATTATTACCAAGCATGAAGCATGGTTCATAGATATGTTTAAAGAGCATAAGTAATTATGTAAAGTCAAAATTAATAGAAACTATCGATTAATTATGTTAGTGTGTGTTTGAGTTTGAATATTTTCTTTTTCACAGCAACCCACACCAACATTCAAAATTATCAGCATGTGTTATTATGAAATTATAAGAAACTGTATAGAGAGTTGGCCTTTCTGTCGAATTAAAACTTATGAGCTTTATCACTCAAAGAGGAATAAATTCAGGAAAAAAAATAATAGTGAGATTTATCTTTTAAAAAAACACGTTTCATTGTGTGTGATTTATAGTGTCAAGAGATGATAAATGACGTGTTTACTGCAATTGATCAATCAACATCGGCTCAGGACATGCATGATTTAATATGTGCACAAGACTCACGCGAATATTTGAACGTTTATTTATGAATGAGACTTTCAGAAAGTCAGGAAACATATTGACGCACAAACATGCGCAAATATATGAAAAAAAGAGCTGCTGTAGTCCATAGTTTTCAATATTCTCTTACTTAAATATTGAATTCTGAAGTGAATATAAGTCATTTTTGGAAAGAATAGAAGCATTAAAATATGTCCGAAGACGTACCGCAAATCTCGACATATCCACAAAATAAAGATAAAAGGTTTTTGGCGCTGAATAGTTTATTATCTTAAATCGCAGAATATTTTAACATTTAGATGCTTCGTCTTAACCCTTCTTGCAATTCTTATTGTGGCATGCGTTGTAGCTACAACAATTGCTGTACCTATCGTTTTGACCAGAAAGACTACACCATCTACAGTGACAGTGATCAATAATACAGGTATCTGACTTTTGACACAAAGAATATATGATAGTGTTCTCACTCAGCGATCAAATAATAAAATATCAGCATCTTCTCAAGCACCAAAACATAGTGAGATGCTGCATGGCGTTGAAAAGATTTTGAAACATTGTAAAATTCTACAATAATGCTAGGGAGCTGAAAAGTGATGCGAATATTAAGAAAATGACAGACCATAAACAAATATGAAGGAAATTTATCTACTTATTAGACTTGTGATTGCTATGGTTTATCGATTTCTGATCGATCGCTCAAACAGTGAGACATTGTCATGTTTCAATCTCCTTATAAATAATTTTTTGGTTGTTGTTTTATTATTTTGAGAGGCTCTACAAGAAAAAAGTAGTATTTGATCAGAAAACCAATATATGGCTTAATTTTCAGCGGCAATCCCGATGCTTAGATTTGATAGTGAATGTTGGAATCTAATTAACCAAAGTTATAGATGCAACAGGTGTCTTTTGGTAGAGAAAAATTCTATGGATGAAGCAACTTATCACTGAATTCTCCAAAAAAGAAACACTATACCCTTACATCTTGTTTTCCTTCTTCAATTATACGATTTCTTTTTCGAATGTAAGGTCACATCTAATAATGTGCGATATATTTTTAACGCTTTACTATTGATTGTTTTTATGAAGTTGGAAAAGAACTACGCTAAAACAAGACATAAATTAAACGAATAAAAAATGAATGACTGAAATTTTTTCAGAATAAGGCTAATTAATCTATCGCATTAGCGTTACTTGCTTCTATGTAAAAGATCATTTTCCAATGGAAACATGACACTAATGTAAAAATATGGCACTTGAAAAAAGAGAGATCTGTTTTTGTATAATCCTTCGTCGAATGTATGATGAAAACGATGAACTAACAGACAAATTTTAACGATCCAATTTTAGTCAATAAGTTTTGTTTTCAGCTCATTATCCTTTGCTCGATAAAAAGATACAAATTAAAATAAGCCATAAAGTGACATGCATTTTATAAGCAATCTTAGATCTGTCCTTGTATTGATCATACTTTCTAACAAATTTATGACTTCTACATCGTTTTTCAGCATGGAAAGCATATTATAGGTAATGTCTCGTATTTCCGAATAATATTTCTACAGGAATAGTATTAACTTAACTCAGGTCAAAATGATCATCTCCTGATTGTTATTGAAATCAATAGAACTTTAGTGAATCATCATAAATTAAAATTCGGTCTGTTCGGGTCGTTCATAACTATGGAAGCCATCTGACAGATTCCCGAGAGCAAGAAATCTTGCAATGTGTCCAATAAAATCTAAAAACTGAATGACTAGTCGATCATACTCGAAAATGAATATTGTAAAGACTTTGCATGAAAATACAGGATCATCCCGTGGAAGTTCGATAATTGATCGAAAAGTTCTAATAGATTCTGTTACATTATTTTTCACGTGGAGATAAAACTGAAAAGCTTCTTGACACTTCGGAGTTTTGTCAGTATGAAACTATAATTATGAACTAAATACTTACGCTTCAAAATTTACCAAAACTTCCTCGTTAACTTTCATGCTACTAATTGAGAAAATATTTTAAATACTTTTTTCTTATTCGTTTAATAGAATCAATGAAAACACCAGCTACAACAGTCATACCAGTCACAAAAGTTACAACAGTGATATCAGTCACAACAGTTACAACGGTCATACCAGTCGCAGCAGTTACGACAATCACAGCAGCAACAACAACGACAACTCTTTTAAGTAAGCTCTTGCTTATATAATGCCGGTCGTTAAAGAAAAATTGGAATAATGTCTCGATAAGTCAGATTGACTGGTTTCTGAAGGTCAAGTTATATATTTGAGAAGAAATAAATATGGAACATTTTGTGCCTGAGCACTCTGTGCGTTGGTGGCAAAACTGAGATTTTAACATCAGTGGGAATAAGATCGAGTTAAATCTCAAATCTTCTAAATTAAAGAGATAGTAGCCTTTGCAGTATTCACAAATGTGTTGAAAGGCAAAAACAGTTTAGGAGGGTCACAAATTTAGAATAGAAGAAGAGCAAAGTGGAAATGTTTTACTTAATCAGTACTTAATATCAGCGTACTTCATAGATGCGTTCAAGCGATATCGTCGAGAATTCCTTAGCTATTTCATCCCAAAAATGTCAGAGGGAATTACGAGCACGAGTTAGAACTCACTCCATATCTGATACTCGAAACTTGAAGTATCCTAGAATGCAGTGCAGGAACAACTTTTTACTTTTCCTTCTTTTGAATAAATAGCACAAATTAATATATTTAACGTATCCTTGAGAACTTTTTATGAGAATGTTCCGCTTGTCGAAGTTGTATGGACCGATCAGCTCAGGGTCACAAACTCCGTCGAAATAAACTAAAAGACTGATCGAACAGCTCGTTTGAACGAACTGAACCTTTTGAAAGATTTCAGCTCTAGGAATTGATTATCATGAAAACTTACATATCATCTTCAGAATCTCCTAGGGGCACCCCAGGCTGGATAGCAATGACTCCTTAAGTATGCTGTCGGTAGATCCGTAAGTTCTCAAACCCTGTTATATATAGGTACTCATAGAATCTCAAGTCCTGTTATATAGGGATACACATAGATTCTCAAGCGCTATCCTACAAAAGTACCCTTAAGTCCTCAAGTCCTAACATAAGGGGGTATCCTTCGGTTCTCAAGTGCATCCCAGGTGGTGGCCTAACCATGGATAGTGCTGCGTCAAGCATCCCAAATGGTTATCCAATCATTGCTGATGAGTAGCCCTTGAGGACTCAATGACCCCCTTATCTGGCAGTCTTTGAGGATCTAAGGATATTCCTTTTAGTGACTCTTCGGGACCTATGAGAGTAATCTCACAGGATAGCCCTTCAGGATCTATTAGAGTAACCTCATAGGATAGTCTTTGAGAACTTATAGGTACGCTCATGGGATAATATCTTTTTTAACTTTAAGTTTAGTTCATTTGAAGAGAACTGTTTAGAAAGTTCAATTCGTTCGTAAGAATTGTTGAAACAACTCGATTCATTGGAAACGAACTATTTGAAAAAGTTCCATTCGCTCAAAAGAGCTGTCCAACTAGTTCAGTTCGTATCAGTAAATGTTTTGATCAGTTCATCGGTTGTCAGCTAGAGCTGAACTTGTCGATTTCTACGAAGTTGTCTAAAAGGATTTTCACAGCATCTTACCCCATACTGATACCCTAAGTCTGATGGAGTTCGAGATACTCGACCGTTTGACAACGCTTATTCTTTTCGAACTCGACAACTACTGAGTTGCTTTAGAAAATTTTTACTTTTGAGTTAGATTAGTCTTCGATGATCAATACATTTAATTATTAAAGTTAAATCTCTTAGGAGTACTTGGATTAGGCCTTTACTAAATATTTGTCGTTTTCCACCTGTGTAGAAGTTTTCTGAAGTAGCGAAACGCAATGAAATAACGGCGAGCGTTGATTTTTTCGCTTGTCACTGTTTTTATAGATGATTTCTCGTTCGAAAATAGACTACAGTATTTTGTAGAAGATAGTTTTGTTTTACTGAATACATAATTAGGTGTAATCTTTCCGATGAGACAATTTTCAATTGAAAAAGTGTTGTTCTCTTGATATACGAACAAAGATTATCATACGAATATTTCCTTATGAATATTGCAATATCTATTGATGATGCTAATTCCATAGTTCCTCAAAACTTCTATTGTTCTGCACTCATTATTATTTTCCACATTTAATCACTTCCCATAAAACCGATGTGAATGAATACTGTCCAAAAATCGGAGCAAACTTTTCGAGTAATATATAAACGAAACTTCTTCTTCTGAGACCACCACACAGCCTTTACATTAAAAGATGGAAAAGTACTAGTTTTTGGTGGATTTGATCTTGAAAAGTACACAAGTAGTGGAGAATTATATGATCCATTAAGAGAATTGCGGATAAAAACTGGTAGTATGAGTACTGTACGAATGTATCATGCTGCTACCATGTTAGAAAATGGAAAAGTGTTGGTTGCTGGTGGATATGGGAACGGTGACAGATTATCTAGTGCAGAAATATATGATTCATTAACAGATATGTGGGAGAATACTGGCAACATGAATATAGCGCGCAGCGCGTTCACAGCATCTCTGTTATGAAAGGGGAAGATTTTAGTTGCTGGTGGTGATGATGGATTATTCTTATTTTTAAACAGTGCAGAATTGTTCGATCCATCAACAGGCATGTGGACACATGCAGATAATATGAATATTCACCGAAGCCAACACACGGCCACTGTGTTAAAAACTTCCAAAGTTTTAGTTACTGGTGGCGATAATACTAATCGAGTAATCAATAGTTCAGAATTATATGATCCATCAACAGAGTTATGGAGTAACACTGGCAGCATGAATCAACGGCGATTTACGCATACTGCAACTCTATTAGCAAATGGAAAAGTGTTAGTTGCTGGCGGACATGATTCTGATTTTGTGCTAAGTAGTGCGGAATTATACGATCCATCAACGGAGTCGTGGACAAAAACTGGCAGCATGAATTGTAAGCGATTTAATCATAGAGCAACTCTATTAGAAAATGGAATGGTATTAGTTATCGGTGGATATGTAGAGAGTTGTCTGGGAAGTACTACAGAATTATACGATTCATTAACAGGATCATGGACAACAGACGAAGATTTGAATATGAAACAAGACAAAGAGCACACTGCATCGGTTTTAAACAATGGAAAAGTTTTAGTAGCTGATAATCATTATTATGTGTCTTTTTTGAGTAATGCAGAATTTTATAGTGCATCAAAAGAAGTTATTACAGAAGCTAACAAGAAGAACACTACATGATTGAAGAATTTAGCATCAACACAAGACCCATTGCATATGTTTGATTTGCTTACAATGACAACTATTTTGATTTGAACAATACACACCTCTTTTTATCAACATTATTCGTCTACTATCAGCTTTACTATGCTTGAGTCTGTAATAAATTTCTCTCTTTAACTGAAATAGTTGGATGGGTGTTAGTGTAGGTATCATTGAGGGAAAGACAGACGGAAAACCATATCTACACAATCTACAAAAAATACGTATCCTCGAAAACCCAAAGAAAAGATTTCTGAATACAGAAACAACTCTACCAAACTAGACTAGACGGATAGCCAACACTTTTATGCCAGAAGCAACAAGCATTCACAGTCGCTGCATCCGTTCAATGAGACTCTTCTTTGAACCTATCCGTACCAAGAACTAAAGCAGTCATTAAAGGTTACCAATACGTAGGATTCAGAGAAAAACTTTAATTATCCAGACACCCTTTCTGCATCATTACCAAGTCGTCAGCAAGCTAAACATGACGACCTTCTCTACCTCAAACATCAAGAAACAAACCAAGTTTTCGTCGAAAAGTCATTTGAACTCACCATTTTTTTTCACATCCAAAGCCATTAAAACTAACAAGCAGTTATTTACATGTAGAACACAGTTCAACCAAAACAGTTAATGAATGAATTTCGTAGCTCACCAAACGTTTCTCTACGACAATCATCTAAAAATAAAACGAAAATTATATTTTAATTTAATAAATTGATTCAAACTCACCTGACCTATTGAAAGGAAAAGGAATCTAAGGATGAAAATAAAATTTCATTTTTTGTACAATACTTTAAACAAACTTTTCTAATGTACTAAGATATAAAACGAATCTGCAAATAAAAATGAAACTGTATGTTAATTTAAAGAAAATTTTCCAACTCGCCAGGCCTATGAAAATTAAGCGAATCTAAACATGAAAATAATATTCAATTTTTATTGAATGCGTTCATTCAAAGTCACTGGCTCTGACGATATTTCAGGAATCGAAAAATATCGATAAATTAAAATGAAATTGTATTTTAATTTAATATTTGGAATAAAATCACGGGATATATGGATATATAAAACCAATCCAAAGAGTAAAAGTGAAAATATGTTTTATTTCAATTAGTTGATTGACCTCACTAAATTCTAGAGTCATGTTATGGTAGAAAAAGAAAAATTGGGATAGTGTTGTATTCATGAGATTAAATAAATTCCTTGAATAGATAGAGAAAATGTAGTATTGAAAAGTATAAATTATGAGTTAGAAATATCTTATGAAAATAATTTAAAATAACTTACCTACCTATTAAGATAAGTAGATGATTAAGAAAAGAAAACATTGCATGTAACATGGAATGAATTATAGAATTCATCGAGATAAATTCACGACTAAAGGCATAAGAATAGTAAGCTTTCCATCGAAGTATGATCGAAGAGAATAGGATGGCTACTCAGATAGATTTGACCGATAAAGTGGAGGAATCAATATAGAGACTTTTGATCAATAGAATATGTTTCATCAATATTTTGCTTTAGTGAAAATGATTCTATAGAAGAAAACCTTTGTTTTTGAGCATGTTTGTTGGGAAAAATATATTTAGTTAAGTGTTTTCTACTCATTATACATACATTATTCGATAGATATGCAATCAGAAACAAGAGGATCAGCTTGCATAGTTATTCTAATGTTTTGTTCGATAATTGAGCATCCTGATATCATTCAAACCGCAAAAGCCTAAGAAAACAAGCAATCATTTGTCGAATATATAGTGTGACATGTGCTCATGGCATTCCACGTGAGTAGACCACTAAAATTTGTGTATCAAAAGTATTCGAAGTATTCTGTCTTCTATTATTAAAGCATCTTCATATTCATATGCAACAACAATATCGAATTCCATGAAAAGCTAGACGCTCCAAAACCTTTTGTTAAATAAAATTTAGAACAACTATTAAGAATATGCTTAAATGGTCAACCTGTAGCTGAGTTTTTCTTATGTTAACAGTAAAAATAAAAATTGTTCTTGATCTAAGTCTCTGTTTTTTTTTATTAATGCTTATGTTTATTTGGGAGGCCAATTCACCTCTAGGGTGCTGACAGCCTAATGATAGTGATTTGTACAAGAAAAAGAAATGAAAGAAGAATTAAGGATTAACGGACAGGAGTTGTGATGATAATAGTAGTGCGTTTGCTATATTTCCAATTTGTCAATTTGTCCATGTGAAGTTACATAGTTTGTCAAGAAAGGTGGAGCTGTTGAATTCTGTAAGAGATATGATTCGTTTATTTGGCCTTCCAATCGGAAGACCAATTATATTTGGTTTGTCATCGTAATGTTGATGTACATTATTCTTAATATTTTTGTATGATATAAAACAATCCAAGAGATCCTGTTCATATATTTGTATATTTTTCATTCGTTTTAGAAGACTTTTTTGAAATTTTTCTTTTAAAGTTGGTAATTTTAATGTTTGGTGAAGATCAGCTGAAGATACTCTATAAGTACAGTATATGAGTCTGAGGCAGCGCCTGTAGAATGAATTTAAACGATTTTGATTAGTGATTGAGAATAAACAGAAGATTGATGCAAGCATGTATAAGTGAGGCCATGTGTATGTTTGAAAAAAAATTATTTTCAGCGCAAAGAACGTTGGAAATGCTCTATGAATGTATTTTAGTATTGAATATGATTTTCTTAATTTGACGAGTTGAGCATTGATCATGACGTTGAATGATAATTTAGAGTCAATGTGGAAGCCTAGATATTTGAAAGAGTTTTGTCGTAGGATAGATTGACCTTGATAGAAAATTTGAATTTTTGGAATTTGAACTGTTTTATGATAAATGACAAATTCTGTTTTCTTATTATTGATGGGTTGATGATTTGATGCAGCACATCTAGCTAGCTTTAGAAGATCGTTGCTAATTCTTGTTTGTATTTCGTCCACTTGCTGTGAATATTTCAGATAGATTGATGGAGAATATAATATAGCCAAATCATCAACATATAGATGTACTTCACATGGGCAATCAAAAATGGTTGGTAAATCAAAATGATTTACAATATAAGCTTTAGGTCCAAAGCATGAACCTTGTGGTGCTCCACGAGATACGTCAACTTTTTTGGACAGATGCCCTTGATAGTCAATAGTTATTGTGCGATCTTTAAAGTAATTCACTATCCAAAATAAATAAGCGTACGGACAATGGCGTTGATATAGTTTTAAAATAAATCCTTGATGCCATAGCGTGTCAAATGCTTATAGAAAGTCAACATATACAATCACTGAGAACGAGTTGTGATTTAATGATTGGATTAGTTGCTCCGTGATATGATTGACTCTTGTTAATGTGGATAGGTGGGGTCTTGATCCAGATTGCTGATTTGGTAAAATGTTGTTCAATTGTATCCATTTGTCAAATTTTGTCAGAAATAGTTTTTCATATATTTTGCTAAAGGTGGGAAGAAGCGATATTGGTCGAAGCTGATTGGTAAATGGTGCTGGATTGTCCACTTTGTTGAGACAAATTGTTCTGGCTTGCTTCCAGCTCTTGTCCCAAAAGGCATTCCTGAACATTGTGTTGTACACTGAAATTATACACGAGTAATAACTTTCCGGTAGGAGTTTAATCATTTTATTTGATATGCCATCAAAACACGACGAGTTTGAATTTTTCATATTTTTAATTATCAATTTTAGATCACGAGTAGTGAATTTAAGATCGGAATTTTCACAAACCAGCTCAATATCTTCTTGGTGTGAGTTGGATAAATTATCCCATAATTTTGAAGCTAATACATCGGTGGTGTTATTGTCACATAAATTCGGAGCAGCAAATCTATTCGAGAAATGTTCATGTAGAATATTAACTATTTCACCAGGTGTTTTGTACATGTGATCATTTTCTGTAATGGCTGAAAAGTTGCATGATTTCTTCTTATTGAGACATTTTAATGTTTGCCAGAAATTCTTCGGGTTAGGAGATGCAACTTGACTTATGAAAGTGTTCCAGTTGTTTTGTCGAAAAGATTTCAATTCATACTGAACTAATTTGTTCCATGAACGTAGTCGTACTCTATCTTCTTCCAGTTTGTTATGTCTGTATTTATTTTGCAGGTAGTGTTTGTGCTTGAGCAATGCTCGTAATGAAGGAGATATCGTTGATCGTTGTTGTTTTGTCATATGGAATGTTGTTACTCTTTGTTTAATTGCGTGCAGCAGTTGTTGAAAAGATGTAAACCATTCAAATTGATTATCTGGAAGTGCTTTCACGTTTTCTTGTTGAATATAAGAACTAATCGTAGTTAATAGAATTCTATAAATGTTCCAATATGTTTTTGAGATAATGTATGAGTTTCCTTGTAAATTGATTCCACTTAAATCAAAGAATATTGGTAGATGATCACTACCTGTATACGGCAGTGTTGTACATTGTGATAATGCAATAGTCGGTGTTGTAAGTACTAGATCAATTGTAGTGTCCGATCGTAAGGAAGTTTCATACCTTGATTCTGAATTTCATACATTTCATTGATATCAAGCCATTCAGCAAGAATTTTTCCTTTGTGATTAATAGAGGTACACCCCCAGTTCGGATGTTTAGCATTGAGATCACCAACAATTATGATATTTTTAAAATTTTTGGTTAATGATGACATTATTTGTATAGGTAATAGTTCATTTGGAGGGGAATAAATTGATACTATCGCACATGTTTGGTTTTTAATTATAAGCTGAACTGCAACAATATTCAATTGATCAATTTTTATTTGAATAGAATTTAACTTTTTATCGACAGCTAATACAACACCACCATGTGGATTAGTACCTTTGTTGGTAAAGATATTATATGAAAATAGAAGTTGCTTAATAATTTTATCAGGAACATGAGTACTTCATTTAACGAAATTATAGTTGGATTGTATTGTGTAACCATATCGAGCAAGTCGCATTGGTTCGAAAAGAAATGTCGTATATTGTAATGAAGGATTGATAATGGTGTTACGTGAATCTCAGGTTTTTTGATTTCTTGTAGCCAGTTGTTGATTACTTGCATCTTATTTGAGTTATCATTCCATTCGGAAAATGCAGAGCGCGCTAGGGCCATTTGAAATTGCGATAGACCAGAACAAAGATGTTGAAATTTTTCTTCTATGATATTTGCTTCTGAGTTTATGTTTCTAAGATTATTCACTGTCATTGAAAAGTGTAGATGGTGTTTGTTTTGTTGCTATAGTTTTTGGTACTCCTTTTGTTCGATTGTCCGATGTATTACTCATGTTTGGTTTTGTATTATTATTATTATTTCTTCTTGTTAATAGGTTTGTTACTTCATTTTTATATCTGGTTAAATCTTCACGTGTTGATGTGCTTCTTGTGTTGACAAAAGAACATTCTTGCATAGCTTTAATTAATGGTAAAATTGTTTCAAATATTAATGTTTCTAATTCAGAAGTAGTACTTTTAAGATTGTCAACAATTTTTTCTACTTCTATAACTTGATTAATTAGTCGTTCTTCAAATTGTTGTAGTCGATATTCAATTTTATTTGAAAATGTTGTTAAGATATTTTCGATATAAACATGAGTTCAGTCATTTTTATGCGGTTGTTGTTGATGTTGTGTTTGAGCCTGTATAATTGATGCATACGTTTGTGGCTGAGAGGAATATCTTTGTGGTTGATGTTGCTGTTGTTGTTGTTGTTGTATTGATGTAGAAGGTAGTTGTGGAAATGATTGATTGTTGTTATTGTAATGAAGTTGTTGATCTTGCTCTAGATTTATTAATAATTGTGTTCTTTTTTCTCTTTGGTTTTGACTTATTTGTCTTCTAATTTGTTGTACTTCCGGGCAGGCTGAATGACCTGCATAATGGTCTTGACTACAGTTAATACATTTTATTTCATTTTGACAATTATTGTTATATGGATGATCTAATCCACACCGGATACATAGTTGAACTTGGCTAGTGCATTCATTTGTGGTGTGATGATGACTGTAACATTTCATGCCTTTGCTTATCTTTGCAGGAGAATGATATGGTTTCACTAAGTTCTTCATATGACCAATTGTTATACGACCATCGTCAAGTAATTTCTTGACTTGTTGAAGTGAACAAAAATCGGCACGCACTAACTTTAAAGGTTTGTTGTTAAATGAATACATTCTTGTTAATTTAATTAATGTAGGATACAAGGTTTTTAAATCTTCAAAAACGTCTTCAAAGTTCCAGCTATTAAAGAATTGTTGGATTACTAAAGAATATATTGAAGGTAAAGCTCGTGAAATTTTTAAATCAAATTCACAATCATTGATTTTGGTCGGCCAATTTTGTTGATTGAGTAATTCTTCAAAAGTTGTTTCAGCATTCAC
>CAJNSZ010002036.1:0-18709 GCA_905329745.1 Rotaria sp. Silwood2
ATTACGACCGGTGAACTTTTTCTTCAGGGGGGGGGTCTTCTAATATGGAGGGGTCTTCTAATATGGGGGAGTCTTCTAATATGGGGAGGGTCTTCTATTGTAGGGGGGGGGGGGGTAGTTCCTAATGCTCATTCAGTTAATGGAGTTAGTTCCAACGTATCACCCATTAATGTAACTAATCATATTAACATTTTCCGTTTATAACATAAAACGAGCCTACAGAGTGCCTCGAAGGTCATTATAACAAACACATGTAACTCAACTACTAATCAAGCTTAATACAAAACCTTTTTTTCTTCTTCAAAGAAGAGACTGACAAGTTTTTGTTAGTAAAGGTCAAGTTCATCAACAACGTGGCATAAGTAGGATTTGCGGCTACATAAATAAAAGAATAAGACTTCTCTCGATGTCAAAAACGATATGTTACAGTTGTTTTGATATCTACTAAGATTTTTACCGTTATGGTTAATTTCAGATTACTGAAATCTTTCTGTATGACTTTAAAAACACTCTTTCTGATATATTATTGAGAAAATAAAGCAAGAAAGTCAATTTTAATAGTAAGATATAATATAAAACACTTTAACGTATTCTTCTTCACCGTGATAATAGTTTTCGAAGAATCACGAATGACCTACTAAGAAATGCATCAATTATTCGTTCTTTTTAAAATACGTAGAAAAATGATTGTCAAGCAATACTAAAAGATCTGAGAGATCTGAAGTTCATAAAAAAGATCAAAATTCTAGTAGATATCGCAAAGAAGGATGTGGATGTAACTGAAAAGAAGACTCACACCTATATCCTGATTAATACGTATGAAAATTGGATGTGCACAGTTTTCATATTATTCTGTTCCAATACTAAAGCTTTGAGTATATTAAAATGAGATTATTTCAGTCAACGCTTCCCAGGGCAAAACTGCCCAATAGGATCCTATTGAATCCCAAACATTCCAACAAGGTCCTGTCGAAAGTTGTCGGAATCCGATGCCAAGAATTCCGGCAACTTCCAACAGATTACTATCGGATCCAATAAAATTCGATAGTTTTCCGATAGGATCCGCCAGTCGAATCTGTCGTCCTGGGTCGCTATGGACAGCTCATTTTTTGAATCAGTTTATTTGACGGTGAGAAATATAATTTAATTCGAATATATCAAACTTTCTTGCATTAAACTACTTAAAGTTCAGTTCCAAGTTTCTTTCAGACGACAAAAACATATTTTCAATTGATTTTTTGTTTACAGATTTAAATAGCAGACATCTTGTTCTTTATTTCAACAAAATAAAAGGACTAAATATCTGAAAAAAAGAGGAGAAGATAGGTGACACGGTCATTTCAAAACCTAGTTGAGTTGTCTTCTGTTATCTCTTTCTCATAGGCTGAATTTTTCACATGATCATTAGTTTGATGTTCTTGCATTTGTATCGATTCACTATTACCACCAACCTTTGAAGGTTCTTTGAAATACTGAAGCCGCATTTGTATACAATGAGAGACCATAACAACGACAAGAGCCAAAATAATTGCCCCTGTCTTAATTATTTCTCCTCAGTATAGTCGAAATTTTGATCGCGATGTACTTACTTTCCAATCTTTATCCATAGCTTCAAGAAGTGGTAAAAGACCATTTTGTATTGAAGAAACTATAGCAGTTGATGTCCACAACACTCCAGGTAAAGTACCAATACACTTGGGTGAAAAACTATAATGAAAAAAAATAACCAATCTATGTGAAGTGTTTGATTTTTATAAAACATCATTCGACGAATTGATCTGATAGTCACACGAGCTTAATTAGGTAAAATCAGAAAAAAGATTGGTCTTTAATATATTTCTCTATGATAAACGAGCGATTAAAAAGAGTTTGTCTTAATTTGATTTTTAGTTTACAAAATGATGGAATTCAATTAACTTTTGAAAGTCTATCATGTTCTTGGTTCATATCTTTCGAAATCTTGAATTAGTTTTATCAACTTTCATCTATTATTTTCTGTTGAAATTTTTGAATCTACGATTATTTGCTGATTAATTTTAACTATGTGGATCGAATCTACGCATATTTGTTCAGATTCGAACAAAAAAATTGAATTTATCCATGATATTTTGAATTTCTTGTGTTTAAAAGCTATAAAGTTACGTCTACGGTGTGAGTAGACAAGTAAAATAAGCTTGGCACTAATATATGAACTGCTTCAAATGGAAATGAGATCATTATATTAGAAATTGATTAATGTTTAAAAATATTTTTTTAATCTATTACACTAATGAAAGTAAGATGAGACATGATTATTCACGATTTATATCATTTATACTCGACTCATATTATAGCATACATAAAAAAAATATAATCGAACACAAGCAGACGACTAACGCTTCATTTCATAACAGGCAACATCGAAAAGTGAATGGCACATTTAGAATTGCTGCATAAGTACAAGTTAATCTAAGTAGTGAATGAAACATGTCCATAAATGAAAGTTAAATGATAAATCAGATGAAACTCAATCAATTTAACATTGCATACACAAATCGACAACTTATTCTACAATCTTCAACAAATATTCAATGTGACTTCAATTAATTATCGTTATTTCAAGAATGAAAACCGGTTTTAATAGATTATGTATGAAATTGAGTAAAATTAAATAAATTCTTAATCAATTGTTTAGCTTTCATGTAAAAAAAATCGATTTTCATCTAAGACAATCGATTGAAAGTAAAATTTACATAGAGTTTATTCGAAAATGATCATATTGGATTCACGTTTTTTTTTGTGTTTACTTTAGAAAAATCGATTTCAATTACGTAGGTGAAGTTAGCCTCATATTCGAGTTAATCCAGCCAAGATTCGGCGCCAAACCCGCCCCAGCTGCGCCAAACAGCGCCAGAATACAACTTGACGAGCTCTATCGATTGGTAACTTTGGATTTTGCATAGCTCCAACCATTCGTGAAAAAATCCCAAAATGCTAGTTTTTTTCTATGCACATCTTAGCATATGGATAGTAAATTCAGCCAAGATTCGGCGCCACAGCTGCCCCAGCTGCGCCAGACAGCGCCAGAATACAACTCGACGAGCTCTATCGATTGGTAACTTTGGATTTTGCCTAGCTCCAACCATTCGTGAAAAAATCCCAAAATGCTAGTTTTTTCCTATGCACATCTTAGCATATGGATAGTAAATTCAGCCAAGATTCGGCGCCACAGTTGCCCCAGCTGCGCCAGACAGCGCCAGACAGCGCCAGAATACAACTCGACGAGCTCTATCGATTGGTAACTTTGGATTTTGCATAGCTCCAACCATTCATGAAAAAGTCCCAAAATACTAGTTTTTTCCTATGCAAATTTTAGCATATGGATAGTAAATCCAGCCGACATTCTTCCAGGAAGCTGCTCCAGCCAGTTCCACAATAGAACTGGATGAGTTCTATCGATGGGTAACGTTGGATTCTCCATGGCTGAAACTATTTGTGGAAAAATTCGAAAATACTAATTTATTAGCATATGAGTCCTATCACATGGTGACTAAAATCAGCCGATATTGTTGTAGGAAGTTGTTTTAGCTATTTCAATACGTTCCCAAACGTAACTTGACTGAGCCCTATCAATTGGTAATCTTGGTGTTGTCATAACTCAAAGCATGTGTGAGTAGAATGAAAATGCTGGCTTTTGTCTATTGAATCTTTTGAACTTTTCCGATAAAAGTTGACAAGTTTCCTCTAGAAATGTATTCTAAAGTTTGAGACTCAGTTCAAGTACAATTTCAGGAGCTCTATGTAATGGTATGATTATATTTCCCAAAGCTGTTATCGTATCAGTACAATCAATATATATGAATGTAATAGATTGTAACTCGTGAGGTAAATTCTGTGACTCTGTGTCAGTAAGATCATTCGTCCCAAAACTTCCACTAACAAATTTGGTTTAGTTCAGACCGGTAATAAGGACTCGCTGAAAAGTTTTTTTTCTGCACAATTAGTAGCTGATAAAGCATTACGGCGGTGTGCTCTCATTGGTGATTACGGACTCATCAAAGTTAAAAGAAACAGTGTTTCGCCCCAGAAAATTGATGTTGTGTATTTGTGTTTATGGTTTATTACAACATATCAAACGAGTGACTCTATTCACATTGAAACCATGAATTATTTCTGAATTCGATTTTATACTTCTTTGTGTAAGTGTTCGATTCGTTGTCATTTCTTAAAAAGAAACGACTATTGCTCAACATTCAGATACTTTGCGTTACTATGATGTGGGTGTGGGTGTGGGTGCCTTTGTTTCAATATCAACATAACCACACCCACAGCCACACCCCACCCACACCCTTGAGGGTACCCTGAAGAGGTACTCTTGAGGGTACCCTGAAGAGGTACTCTTGAGGGTACCCGGAAGAGGTACCCTTGAGGGGCACCATTGAGGGATACCCTTGGGGATACTATGAAGAGGTACTCTTGAGGGTACCCGGAAGAGGTTCCCTCGAGGCACTGTCGAATACTTGAAAACTTCAATAGTTGAATACTTGAATAGTTGAAACTTCAAGTATTCAACTATCAGTTCAACTATTCAATTATTGAATACTTGAAGTTTCAACTATTCAACTATTGAAGTTTTCAAGTATTCGACAGTGCCTCGAGGGTACCTCTCAAGGGTACCTCTTCAGGGTACCCCCAATGGTATCTGTTCTGGGCACCCTCAAGGGTACCTCTTCCGAGTACCTCTTCTGGGTATCCCTCAATGGTACCTGTCGAGAGTGCCTCTTAAGGGTACCCTCAAGAAAGACTTCACTGTGTACACAGAGACGAGTATGGGTCGCGGCTCTTCGGGGGCGCGAAGCGCCCCCACGCCGCGACGCTGAAATAAAAGGTGTGCCAGGTGAAGACAAGTACT
Organism: Rotaria sp. Silwood2; assembly: GCA_905329745.1. NCBI lineage: Eukaryota > Metazoa > Rotifera > Eurotatoria > Philodinida > Philodinidae > Rotaria > Rotaria sp. Silwood2. Next base: position 4,892 of record CAJNSZ010002036.1, read on the forward strand.
TCCCCACTGAATATTCGCAGAACACGTGACAAGTGAAAATTTGAATAGTTGAATAGTTGAATTCAAGTTTCAAGTTTGACATATATGAAATTAAGAGAAGAGTCAACTCGATTGTCGGAGGGACGACGTTTCTTCAATCTTTGCGTTGAATAAAATACTGAGTATATGCATTCAGTAGAAAAGGTTATTTCGACCAAATACTTTTTACTTCATTGATACTCCAGAGCAGAATAAGAAGAGAAAATAATAGTCAAAACCAAACGCACTGATGTTCTATCATAGTGGCAACAAAGATAAATACTCAATTTGACAACATGTTTTCAATAGGATGAATTCAATCCATTGTAAACAAGAATATTTTATGTCTGCAGAAAATCATGAAAGATGGTTTTTTCGATTAAATATCAGTCATAGGATAAAATCAATAGGTATTTAGTGTCTATTTGTCGCTTTTATTTTAAATAAATCTTTCGAAATGGAACGAACTATGACGATATATTCCTCGTATTTCTAATGAAACTACATCAACTGTCATTTTGTAAAGTCCAATGTTTATTGTTTTGTTATTATATTTTGCAAACTTTCGAACAATCTTGTCGTAGCATGCTGCGCTATAATACAATTATGAAATATAATATGATAAGAGGAAAATCAATATATTTAATTATCTTTTGATGACGTGACAACAGCCAAGTGCTATAACGTTTGGTGTTTTTTTTTCATCTTGCCGTTATTTTTTCTACATAATTGCATCGATGCTTGGATGTAGACATATATCAAAGGGGACAAATTAAATGTTCAGTATTTTTTGGTAAATGTTCAGTAAAATTTGTTCAGTATTATATACAAATTTTCAGTAAAGAAATCAAACTATCAGTATAAAATTTACTGTTCGATAACTATTACGTTTGCTCAGTTAACTAATTGTTTGCTCAGTATTAAAATTAAAGTTTCAGTAATTAATTCAGTTTGCTGATTCAAAAATTCATTTACTCAGTAACAAGTAGTATTTTTATCAGTAATCATTTATTTTTTCGATGAAAATATTTTGATGTAAATAGAAGAACGTTTGTCTACATTGACTGATGATGACATCATCAGTTAAAAGATACTATGTTACATAGTTTCCCTCGATAATCGTATACATACGGTGTCCTACTTATTGATGTCATCTTTTCTTGACCTACTTTTTATATTTTATTATAGTTGTTCGATATTTTACCGTTATATAAGAAGATGAATATATTGTATTCTCTCCTTGTTCTCAATTTAACAAAGGAGAAGAAGATTCTCGACGTCGTTACCTTGTTTGCTGTTTTGCCTATCCCTATATAAGTAGCTCGTTTTTTTTAAAAGTTGAGGGTGTGGGTGTGAGGAGTGAGTTTTCTCTCTTCACCCACACCGAAGTCTACACCCCACACCCACACCAATAGCGCATCGAGATCCACATCCACACCCTCTACTGGATTGAAAATCGTCGGAGACGACTACTTCCTTGATCGACGACATAGAGATTGCCATGGCGATCGAAGGACATACCACTGAGATCGATAACCTGATTTGCTCCTTGTCCTGGATTATTTCCATCCACAATGACAGTGCTCAATGTTTTTCCTTTGAGCCAACGCATCACTTGATGATTCACGAAGTCTGCCACATAGAGGGTGCCCCGCGTATCAACGAAGAGTCCATAAGAAGCCACCAATTGTGTCAGAGCAATTCCTTGGCCTTGGCCTCCAACGACGACAACTCCTTCTGTTGCACCTTTATTTCATTTCATTACACGATTTTTTCCTGTGTCTGGCACGTAGACAGTCTGTTGTCGATCGTTAAAGATATATTGCAGATTGGCGAAATGATTCAGACCAGCACCTTTTCCATGACCACCAGCTACGAGAGTTCCATTCTTGTCTCCCATTCGGTACTGTCGAACTTCATGTTTTTCGTTGTCGGAGAGGTAGAGATTTCTCTGATCATCCATGGCCAATCCAAACCAGTCTATGCTGTCAATGAGGATTTCTCCTTGAGTGGTACCATTTTGACGAGACCATCGTAAGACTCGTCCGTTATCCGAATCGCAGATAATGAGCCTATTAGTCTCTTTCTCTATCAACACATCGGTTGGTCAATTTAATTGATCCGATTGATTTCCTTTGCGCTGATCACTAGCTACTACTTCTCCCATTGTATCGCCCATCTTCCATTGGACGATACTGTGATTGTTGCAATCAGCGATGAATATCGTTTGATCATCATCAACGAAGACTCCGTGAGGTTTGTTGAGTTCATTAGTGACACTGCCTGCTTCCTGACCACCAGCAACAGTCGCACCATTCTTTGCCCATTCTGCATCCGGTGGAAAATTAGGAATGACTCGAAATGAACAAAAAAATAAAAATAAATTCACGTTCTTTCTGTATCTTTGAAAATGGTTCTCATAGAATTACGGAGATTTTCATCTCACCAGCTCTTCTGTTTACGTGGAACCATGTAAATTCTCGATTTCGTGAAGTTTTTGTTTTGTTGGAAAGAGACATAGTCTCTGAAGTACTACAAAATCATGAAAAGAGGTGTGGGTGTGCGTATAATTGTGGATGTGGATGTTGCATTCATGCACAATAGATCACAGTGACAATCACACCCACCCCACCCACACGCCCTCACCCACTCCCACACCCGCACCCACGTCCCACACACACCCACACCCACACCCCACACACCCACACCCACACACCCACACCTACGTCCCACACACCCACCCACACCCACACCCACCCTTCGCACAGGCAAGCTGAGACTTTTACCAAAATAAGATATCATCAAGATCTTTCTGCAAAAAAAGTTTCAAGACTCCATCATGCACTAGTCGCCAGATATAGGATCACAAAACTGGCTTAAATTAGCATTTTGACCTCTCCAAAGAATATTTGTAGGAAATCAACGGTACAAGCAATTCGCTTGAAATTTTTTTCTGGTGATAGCATCATTAGCTATGAGTGATGATACAAAGTTTCAGCTCTATCTGTTGAGCTGTTCTCGAGATACAGCCGTAACAATGGACGGTTTTCTCATGATCGTGGATTTTGGGGCTTTTCGTAAAAGCTCAATAGAATATCAGTGGATCAATATTTTTCGATGCGGTTTTCGGCAAACATCATCAAACACTTTCCTCTACCAGATGTGTAAAAATGGACGAAATCGGAGATGGTCGATTGAGCACCCTTCTGTGATTTCGGTCGTGGCTTACATGCAACGGCTCTTAAGAAAATAAAGAATTAAGAAAAGAATATTAAAAAAAACTGAATAGAAATACTTTAGTTATTCTTTTTGTATCTTGAGTAAAATCAAGCACTAGGTATTGAGAATAAAATTTGCTGGAATAAAAACCCGCAAGAAACAGAAACACAATTTATGTTATAATTTGTTGATTTTGAGCCTCTATCTTGTCGACAGAAGTCCTCACTAATTCTGTTCTATATTTCTTCTGTAATCTAGGAAATAATCGATCCTAAATATTAAGTTTAGGAAACAAAGAAGTTCTTTCAAAGACAAGTTTTATGCTTTCTAGAATATAGATAAACGTCTATAACCATTAACTGAATGCTTAAAAGATGCAATTCTACATGCATTATCTTATCGGCATGATAATATCCACCATAAATTCGTTCCAGTCAAAAAGTATTTATATGTCCTCATGGTACTTCACTTCGAGCATTAATTAAATATCTTGATAAAGTACGGTGAAGAATAAATATTTTTCCGAATTGAAAAAAAAGGAAAACTATAATTTTATCTAGAGAAATAAAAGAGCTGTTGTATAATATGGCTCCTTCTATAATTAAAGCATTCATTTTTTGTTTCATATTTTAATCTGATAAACGTTGCACTAACACCTTTTTCTCTCCAACACCTCAATTTTCTTTTTGTTTTTCAATCTCAAAAACATATTTCATCTTATATCATACAAAGACAGTTGAGTTTGAGATATTATTCCAAATACAATTGATTACTTCTTACAATAGAACTTTTCTTTTAAAATTGTGCGTCACTTTTTTAAAGATTTATAATTAAGAGAGAGATAAAGACCATTTGCCAAACATGTTTTATTATCAAGTAGAAATTGTTCAATATAATCATAATGAGTATCATATAAAATAAGGTTGGTAAGATAAGGATATTCAACAATCGATAGATGTTTGATGTCTTCCTTGGATTTTCTATATTGTTTATTATATTGTGCTTTCTTATTATATAGAGTTAATTTTTCGATAAATGGAAATGATTTTTGAATTCGAATAAAAAATTCATGTTGAAAAAGATGTTCATCATATAATGATACTTGACGAACACATTTAAATAATCCCCAAGGAAAATTATTTCTTATATAATAATAATGTCTCTGTGTATATGGATATGAATAGATATGACATTCATCGCATTGCTTCTCTGGAAAACAATTAACACAAGAAATAATTTTATCATAATTAAAATCTTTAAATGAATATTGAATATCTTCATTTGATAGTAAATTAATTTTATTGTTGAGATGAATAAATGAACAAATGTTAAATAAAAATTTGTTTAATTGTGGCATATGATTGGCAATGTCCTTCAAATGGTTTCTATCAATAAATGTTTTTCTGCTCGAGACTGGAAAATACAACATGAGTTTTTCTAAATTTGACATTCGATGTAAAAGTGGTATGATTATTTCATCGTACAAATCTAATTTCTCAACAGAAGACAATGAAAAACATCTTAAATTTGATAGTTTTTCCTAGAAAAACACATATTGATCAATTTCAATTTCTTGCGAATAAACAATTTATAAAAATATACTTTATTATTGATTTTTAAGGATTGTTGACGAGAATACGCTGATTCTGTATGAACATATAATGTAAGGAGTTGATTAAATCGACCATCAAGTAAATGAAGACAATCGATAATAGACGATAGTTTGACATGTAATGTTAGCAAAGTCGAAGAGAAAATGGTTGGAGATGACCAATTGAATGATATATGTTGACCACAAACAAAAGATGGATTAAAATTTAAATATTTTTAAATTGGTGAAATTTTTCAAGATATTTCTAAATATAATTGTATTCATATTTGATGCGTAACAATTTTTGTCAATAATTTCAATGAGAAATGATAAAATTTGATTTTTGAATAGATCAGTAAAAGTAATCTCATCTGAACATAAAGACAAAACGTGTTGAGAGAATAAATAATTTTTAATATGATTCTATTTGAAATAAAAATATCGTTATCAGTAAAGAGAGATAAAGCAGTTTTCTTTTTTATATTATATATACCAAGTCCATTGCGATTAGGATAATTTGTAGAAAGAAGAATATGTTTCATAGATAATGATTCAAGAGTAAGCCATTTTATTTTATGATCAATCGAAGGTAAGATTTCCGAACAAAATCGATCTAGTAGTGGATCAGGTAATAAATAGGTAGAATCATCCGACAAATATTTTAATAAAGTTAAATTACTAGTAAAAATTGAATCATGTACTATTTTATTTAATCGCTTATTGACATTGAATAAAGAGGAAAGTATTTCGACATTGTTCAACTTTTTGAAAATAATCAAAAGAATTTCATCGGGTAAATCATTCAATTGAACACATGAATATCTCATCTTTATTTTCACCTATATTTATTTATCTAAACTTATAAATGTCAATCATTCTATATTTATAGACGAATCGCTCATTCTATTTGACGGGTATCGTCAATGAAAACAATCATGTATTTTTATATCGTTCAATGCTCTAAATAGATAATCAGTCAATAAATGAATAAATCAATGAACGAATGACATGACATTATTTAAGGCGATTGACTGTACGAAGTGTAGAAGCCGACTTATTGCTTTTGGATAGCTTAGTTCCTATGGAAAATTCTTCTTCTTCTTCTTCTTCTTCTTCTTCTTCTTCTTCTTCTTCTTCTTCTTCTTCTTCTTCTGCTATACAGATGAGTCATGATTTAAGTCAGCTGCTCGTTCTCAGCACTTGAGCATGATTTCGAAACGAGGAAAAGCTTGTTTTATAGTAAAATTAATGCTTTTTCAAGAATAATTATCTTTAAATTCTCTATTAAAATACTTTATAAAGAATTTATATTAGACTTTGGATACGACGATAAAACCGCCAGATTGACTCGAACAACACTATGTTTTATTCCTACAATAGTGAAGAAAACCTTTTTTGATTCATTTTTATACCTAAATTTCATATACCTTGAAATTTAAATAACTTGCTCTAGGCATGACAATGGCCACTCATATTTTAAATTGATTAGTCTCTCGGTGAGAGTGATCATGTGACCTGAACATGGTCAGTCAATTCAACTGACAGTACACATTCCTCCCATTGTTAGTGGATTTTCAGCATTTCGAGAACGTCTTGAATTTTGTTGTTGTCGATTATTAAATAAAAGTTCAAAATATGATTTATTTTCGGTTTCAAAACATGATCATGAAGAAGAACAAGATAAATCATCTTATATAAATCAAGCATTACAAGGAGAAAAAGAAGCAAGAAAAGATAAATTAGATAAAATAGCAAAAACTTTGCCTGGTCTCACCTCAAATATAAGACCAACAATAAAAGGAACATTAACACCAACACAAACTCGAACACGTTCAATAACAACAATTACACAAAGCACACTACGTTCACGTATTACTTTAGCTCAAACACGACCTACAATAAATACAATTATTGCAAAAACAGCAACATCAATTATTAATAAGCCATCACCATCATCTCAAAATACAAAAAATAATAAAAAAGATTCAGATGAAACAAGTAATAAATGTTTTTTTATTTATAGAATTCGTTCAACTTTTTCAATGAAAAAAAAAATTTTTTTCTTTATTCTTTTAACTGACTGAAGTGAAGAAGAAAGTTCACCTGATGACGATGGAGATGATAAATCATCTGATTCTGATCGTGTTCCTTCTGCTAATCATATAAAGAATCGATAATAATTATTTTTTTTGCAATTTTAATTGATCAAAATAAATATAATGAAGATTTATTTTTTTTATAATAATTGAGGTTAAGAAAACAAAAAAAGAGAATTAAATTTATTGAAGAAGATTTTTAAATGTATTTAAATCAACATTCATATTTCCTTGATCATTAACAAGAATAGATAAAATCCAATAAGTTTTATTAAGTAATTGAAGTTGAGTATATAATATATAACAGCACATGCTTTTAAATCATCAGAATTAAACATTGAACAAGTCATTCGAAGTGAACTTGTACTTGATTTATAAGGCATTAATTCAATAATTGTTATATTTGATTGAGCAAAATTCATATTTGATAAAGCTCCACTATGAACACCAATTATATATCGAGCATTATAAAATAATTCAATACGATATTTAATATGATTTGAATCTTTTCAATGATTATATTGAATATAATTTAAAGAATATTCTTTTAATAAATCAATAAATAGTTGTTCATTGAATATAAGTCGAGCTCCATTCATTGTATTTTTTGATGTACGTTGAATATAAATAAAAATTTTTCAATTTATATTATTTAATGATTCAGATATTTTTGATATAGACAAATATATTTCACGTGCATTATGCCATAAACGAGGATTAATACGAGGTGTATGACAAGGATTGATTAATAAACGAGCATCAACTTTCATATTTTCTGTATAATGAATTATTCGAGAAGATTCTTCAACTCTTAAATAAATCAAACTGATTTTTTCTTTATTATAAAAATAAAATACAAATGAAGCATTGATCAAATTTCTTTGACAGATCGATCAAATCGAGCACATCTTATTATAAGTATTTTAGCATATGGATATTTATCTAAATAAGGTCTTGAATGAGATAATTTTGGTCCTATTCCATCAATAGGATATAGGTATGTGAGTGAGGCTACAGAGGATGTTTACATGCACATCTACACCCTAAAATCATCGACAAAAAATGCAAAGAAAGAAGAAATTCGTATATCTGACTATGTCATGAATATATATTTGTTCATAGTTCTTTCAATATTTCATGTTCAAATATGAAACAAATTTTTTTTTTATTTTTTTGATACTGTTCGTCGTCGCGTACAATTTATATATTTTTCTTGTTCTCCATTATAGCTGGTCAAAACGTTGCTATTATTGCCCAAGTGAACGATAGGATCCCGAATGTTGTTGATATCAGAGCTATCCGATCCGATCTCGTCCAGTTGGGAATTGCCTGTATTTGATGAACTGTCTAGGAGAATGAAACATTACTTATCAATAATGAGCGATGCAAAAGTCTTTGCACAAATGTCAAACTCTGTTAGACCATATTGCCAACTTTTAAACCAATCAAATTTTTTTTTTGTCGGAAAGAGCAATGTCTGAGCTACAAATTTTGTGCCAGACATATTTTTCCAGAACGAATCTAAGAAGGAGGAAAAGACAAAAAACCAAACACCTCTAAATAAGTGCTTGCAACATTTTTGCAACTTGAAATGTTTCTATATCTCAATTATTTTGAGCTACATGAGTCGAGTTCTAACAAAAAAAAATACGCCAGATGTACTCCATTAAAACCTTTATCGATATCAGCTTTAGTAAAATTTTTTAGATCCGTTCTTGACTTTTTAATCAAAATAATTTGGAAACAGAAATTTTTGTGAAATAGTGTCTTTTGCAAGAACTATCACTTCGGAAGGACATCGACCACAATCTCCAGAAACTACGGATGAACTCAATTCTTTGTGCGTTATTTGTTCGAAATGTGTAAGATTACAGACACTTAGCAGAAAAAAACAATTCAAAAAGTATTTTTTTATTGTTGCAAAACGGTCAGGTAATAGGAACGACCAAATTATACAGTCTTTTTCAGAAAAAGCTATATTTTGGTATGAAGATCAACAGTAAATTTAACTTCCAATACACCAATGGAAAGAGTGCTCTTTATGCTACAAAAATCATCATTAAATGTTTTCTTTCATTTCACTTCTGATATAAAAAAATTAACAGAAAATAAAAAGTAATGTTGCGCGATGGTGAAGTGGCAAGAACTTATTTAAAGGTGTTTGGCTTTTGGCTTTTCCTCCTTCTTAGATTCGTTCTGGAAAAATATGTCTGGCACAAAATTTGTAGTTCAGACATTGCTCTTTCCAACAAAAAAAAATTTGATTGGTTTAACAGTTGGCAATATGGTCTAACAGAGTTTGACATTGGTGCAAAGACTTTTGCATTGCTCATTATTTAATGTACAAAAATAATAAGAGAAATAAAATTTTTCGAAAAACAAGTTTGTCTACGCAAACGACCAAATGATCATACGTGGAACAAAATAGTATTCAATTGAAGTTATTGGGTACTTTGGAATTGTATTAAATAAATGACGGTTGTTCTCTCCAACTCAATTATACCGGGTGGACCATAAGTCAGGTAACATAAAGAGTGTTCTGTAATAGCTGATGATCATTTGTTAATAATATTTTTCATACTTTTTATTGATGTAGAGAGCTGAAAGTTTTGTCACATATATACATAATCAAGACCTTTAATCTTTGAAAGTTTCACCTGTTTACATCAATAAAAAGTATGAAAAATATCATTAATAATTGATCATCAGCTATTATGGAACACCTTTCATGTTACCAGACTTATGACTCACCCGGTATATGATAGCGAAAACATTCAAATGATGATTTTGCTTTTTTTCTCAAACTATGCTTCAGGACAATCAGCAAATAAATACTACCTGATAAGCAATTCAAGATATAATGACCATCTTCAATTGGTATATCATCATATTGAGTCAAATATATTCGTTCACCACGTCTTAAATGTCTAGATAAAATACAAACAAATAAGCTAATGAAATTAATTTATTGTAAAAATTCCACTGTTTAAAAAATCAATAACATAGCTTACGCTGATCTTATTCCTTGCTTGTTCAAAAGAAATAAACCTTCAGCAGTTGGATTTATATCTTTGAGATGTTCTAATAAAACATACGGCATATAATAGTAAAAATAAAATTCATAATATAATGGTATTTCAACATATGTTTGAGTATTCTGATCGGTATATATTTTAATACAATGCATTTTTATCTATAAATCGACAATAAAAGAACTAATAATATTTAAATGAGAGTTTTTATCTAGAACGAATAATCGATCAGAAAGTCAAAGTACTTATCATAAATATACTAATTATTATAGTGTTCATGTAATCTATATACATAAGATCATTTTTGTTTTATTTTCAATTCTTTTTTTATGAACTTAAAAATTAAGAAACCAATAAAAAAAAAAAGATTTTACATTTAAACCTTTGAGTTTAAGTTTGAGCACCATCAGATAATTTTCTTCATATCAAGATAAGGAAAACTATTACTAAAAAATTCTATATTACGAGTGAACATTTGGCTCACCTTGCATACACCTCCTTTGTTTGGTCCCATGATGCGTACATGATTATTTCTACGATCATTCTCATTTCATTCCTCGTTGTAGATGTCGATAGATATTAGGCATTACATATTTGTGAACAAACGAAAATGACTCTGGCGGATTCGAAGCCATTCAACAGTTTTCCATAGTCAGAATCTAATCAAATTTCAACTGTTGGAGACTACTATTATCCATTAACTTCTGACGATTTTCGACGTCCGATTTGGTAAGATTGCGATAAAACGATCCGACAATATCAGATGGTATGGAAGTATATACAAATACTTAATTTCAATTCTTTTTTTTATTATTTTTATTTTATTGTATTTTCATTCAAGCATTTTTTTTATCTTATTTTGTTTTAATTTTATTTAATTTCTATTCTTCTTTTTTTATTATATTGTGACTTAATCATTTAATTTATATTATTTTATTTTTCTCGTATTTTACGTTAATTTTTTGTATTTAATTTAACTGTGTTTCAGATTATATTACAACCAGAGGCAGCGGAGCCATTAGGCTTAGGAAGGCTCAAGCGTTCCGTAAAAAATGAAAGGGGAGGCTCAGTATTTGAGAAAATTTTAGGATCTCATTCTGAATTAAACTGGGTGTCCCAAAATAATATCAACAGAAGTTTATTTTGTATGTATCTTTGCATGCACAATTGCTAAAATCATGAGTTTTTGTTAAAATGCGTTGTCAACGCTCTCTACAATAACTCCATCAAAAAATCCCATTGACTTCCGTTGATGGATTTTTAGAAAACTGAAAGAAAAGATGTATAAAGCGTTTCTACTTTCCATTATATAAAAAATAACAAACTTATTGTAAATAATATATATTTTTCATTTGTTTTCACACAGATAATGATAACGACTTGAGTTGTTTTTAAAAATGTGTCATTAAATTGTCCATAATATTTAGAGAAAAACATTTTCTTAGCTTATTGTAATCAATTGTGAGATGGTAAAAAGTAAAGATGTACGCGATACTGCAATTTTTCACTATAACAGTAGACTAAAAGCATCAGAATGGCAAGCTGATTATCGAAAGCAAGGTTTTTTGTACAAAAACGCATTACTAAATACAGTGATATCATCAACGTGATCTGTTTCGTGTTCGAAGTTGTCTTAAAGAATCAAAAGTGAACAGTTAGGCGATCAGTTGTTTAAATAGAGAAGCTAATTCAACTCAAAATACTGAAAAATTAGAGTCGTGTACATGTTTGCTTTTAGTCCTTATAAAAATGATTAGAACAAGTAAAGAAAACATTGTTTTTTTGAAAAAATTCAAGTTCTATGATTTGTTTGAGTGAAAATAAATGAGAAATAAATATATTTAAACTCTTTTTATTTTTTCTAATACGGGAGAAAGTAGCAACATTTTATACATCTTTTCTTTCAGTTTTCTAAAACCTCATCAGAATAAATCAACAGGACTTTGTGATGTAGTTGCTCTAGAGAATTCAGCAATAGATGCTAGAATTCATTTTTCGGAATTTTTCTATAAATCGCGGTCTTTATTTTATCGTCAAATGAAAATAATTAACGCAAAGACGACTGTCTGTCTGAGGGTGATGGGAGAGAAGGTTTCGGACTAGCACTAGCTGAAAGTCATGTCTTACTCTTCCGAATCATGAATTTTTTTTTGGTGTAGTTAAATTTTGTCCTATGCTATCATATAGATAAATTCCATTCTCATCAATTTTATTCACTTAGGATTCGGCCTGCTTTTGTTCATCAAATGAAACAGACTATTGTAACGATCTGAACACTCAATATTGACACATTTTCACAAGTATTATGGATTTTATTGATTTTCTCTTGTAGAATTTTCAAAGATCTTTCAGATTGTTTTCTATTTACCATTATACTCATTTAATAAATATATCTTTAATACTATATGTCGATGACGTTTTTATGCGAAATTCAGCTAGCATTTCTCCTTTTACTATAATAGATGGGTCAAATTTGGACATTAACAAAACAATTTCTACTCTAATATCTATAAAGACAAATATTTATCGGAAATAATACCGAAATAAATTTGAAATAAAATAATATAGTTAAATTAAACAAAATGATCTAGATTACTTAAACTGTTTAAAAAATAAATAAGTTAACTGTTTCTGATGAGTTTAGTGATATTCTCGAAATTTCCTATGTTTTTTTTCCTAATATTGATATAAGATTATTGTACATGAAAATTTCTAAAAATAAATCTTTGAATTTTACTATAGATTCTTAGATGTTTCTCTTTTGAACAATATCATTTTAGTTAGATAATAAAAATATAAATCATTAAAAAACTAATCGAATCTGAAGTCCTTGTGAATGTAATAATAACTAATTATTTTTATGTTAACAATTTTGTTTAAATATATTCGAATTTGAAATAAAAGAGACTAACAATATTTAATTTAACCTATTCAATCGATTAAATAACTTTTCTATTGAAGATCAACAGAGAATATAAAAATATTTAAATGAAAATTATTGATTATCTTTGTATAAAGGTCAAACATTTAGAAAAATAATAATTAAATCTTAATAATAGGTGACAGATGAGATTGATCATATAATAAATTATTTAAACGAATCATTTATTCATTAGATTTTTAATTGGAAAATATTTGATAAATAATAATTATTATTTCTTCTTCTTCTTTCTTTATAAAATTAAAATTTCATAGATATTTTTCTTGATTTATTGTTTATCATATATAATATGAGAATAAATTCATTATAAAATTGATTAATTCTAACATTTTAATTCAATATCGAAATTATTTTATTAAAAAACAATAAGACAATAACGATTTTGATTATCTATTAAAAATCTTTATTTATTTAATATAAAATGATGATATTCAAAAATAAAATAATAAAAATTAAAAAAAGAATTTTTATTATATTTATCATTATATTATAACTTTGTTTTTGATGATTTTAATCTATATTGAAATAAATTTTGTTATTATTCATCTTATGTTTCGTATAACAGTTGATAAGACAATTCAAATAAATCGAATTAAATTATTTATTATTTATCTTTTTCAATATGATTTAAATATTAAAGAATCAATTATTGTTTTATTTAAATTAATATCAATTGAATAAATAAATACAAATACTAGAAGAAACAAAAAACGTTGATTATGGAAATTAATCAGACATTTTTTCTTTTATCTATGCAAGAAAACGATTTCTTTTTTAAAAACAAAGTAAACGAACAAGTCTGATGAATATTTTGCTTTTTTTTTAAAGAAAATAGAATGAATAGAATAAAAGCAATTTATATATTTATATGGTTTTTTTTTTTGTACGATAGACGATCGGTTCGATAGTTTTCTCTCATTC
>CAJNSZ010002037.1:4063-18695 GCA_905329745.1 Rotaria sp. Silwood2
ACAAACAAACAAAAAAATATTTTTTAAATTTTAAAACTTCTTTTCGGCAACCCACGCACAAAAAAAAGGGGCTAGGCTTTGATTCAAAGTTTTCCACCCCCCCCCCCCCCCCCCCCATTACAGACTTCAGCATTCACACGGAAAACTTTATATTCTATATAATACATCTCGGATTTCATAAATACTCAGAAATACTGCTTTTCAGTTTAAAAATAAGACATGAGTATAATACACTTCAAAGACATACGTGAGTTCCACATGTCAGCTCCTTTGGAGCTACGTTGATAAGCTTTTTTACCCAGGTAACAATTATTTTGTTTCTTTCATAACTTGTGACAGATTCTAGTTCTGTTTTGAAGTCAACGATGATATTTTAAAGCAATATTTGTCAATGTCTCTTATAAATATAATCTATGGACATTCTATTATTAGTGATGAAACAATCAACTTACATTCTCAAAATATAATGGAAGTATTCATTTTTTTCTTCAGCAAAGTGATCATTGGACCATATTTTATACAAGTAGTTTATCTTTTGCTTCTTTTTTTGCGTGAAATTTGTTCAGAGTTTGTCGGGAAAAGAATACTGCCAGACTAAATAGCTTACTTGAGTTGTTTATACGAATGAATTGTATATTGATATTCTTCTTATGATGAAGTTTTTTTTATCGTGAAATACATTTTAAAATGATGTACATAAATAAACAGAGATAAAATAAAACACTTTGTTAGTAGAAAAGCATAGCACAGATTTGTTCACAAAAAAGTTTTCCATCAATGTGAAGCTAGCACGACGTGAAGCTACAACGACAAATTTAGGGGATCTCTGCATCTTCAAGCTTGCAACCCAGAGACATAGAACCTGCAGAAGAGTGTTGGGCATGTCCTTCTCAGCACCGTCACGCAGATCTCATGTGTACAGGTCCTATGGCTGAGGATTTGCAGATCACCTAAATCCGTCGTGGTAGCTCCACATCAATGTTGGGTGATTCAATATCTTCACACTACTCACAACCAAAAAGTAGTTAAATGGAAAAAAAGACTTGCCGGGGGATGGGGGTGGGGAGTTTAGCTCATGGGAAAGGCGCCAACTCATTTAGCTATTACAGACATTCTCTACAATTTTTATACTCATTGAATGGTGTTTTTGAAACTTAATTTATTAGGTCACTTTTTCAATGAAAAAATAATTACAAATTATAATTAAATTATATCGTTGTGACGAATTGTCCAGTCACCAAGTTTCATGTTGGTGAGATTCCCTCAAATAAAATGCGCCTGAGATTTGAGACGTACCTTTGATTTCGCTTAGTAATGACTTGCAGTTTTTTTTTAATAACGTCACCCTGAGAAATAATAAATCAGAGTATACATGAGATAGCGATACGCAATACAGAGAAAGAAAAACAGCATATAAGAGAAAAACATGGCCAAAATGTCGAGCACATGCAATGATAAGTGTATCATTAAAAAACTTACTACCTACTTTATCACAATATTATGCCTCGTTTCCACATATAAAGAGGCATGAGTTGAAAAAAACCCAGGGATTTCATCATCGATAAATACATAGCAAAACTAGTTGAGAACACACATAGAGATAAAATATATATTTCAGTACCACTTAGTAGATGAGTATACTTGATTTTCAGTTTGTTGAAGAGACATTTCGCGCAATGATGAAGAAGTTTTTAACAGCGTCATAGGCTTTAAAAACTTGAGCCCTACTCCTGTCCTATTATCATATAGCTGATACTTGAAACTGAAACTGAAGTATTCAATTGTTCAAGTATTCGCAACATCTAAGCGCGGAAAGGCATAACCTGAAGATGAGGGTGAAAGTTAGGGCAAAACTCTTGATAGTAAAAGCGCAAAATCCCATAGGATATGTGAGGGTGAAGACAAAGCCTTTTAAGGAGGGAATGACAGAATCGTTCGTTGGAGGCGCGGACAGTACTGTAGAAATCGTTTTTTCGATTCGAGTTTTAAAAATTTATTCGAGATAAAACATTATAATTTGAGTACTTGACCTTTTTAACTATTCGAATTACAAATTCTATAAATCGAATATTCAGACTCACTCCAGTTCTGTTTGTGCCATCCTACACTCAGCGCTTTACCTCCGTCACTCGAACTAGTACCCCACTAGAAGTATCTCTTTATCCTACACTCGCGCCCTGGAGGCATCTCTTTGCCCGTCACTCGGACATGTGATCCTCTGTTGAGACGCCTCTTTATCCCTTCGCACCCTCACTTGCACTCCTCCTTCATTAGATGCAACGCTTTGCTCCACTTCCGGCCTCAGCCACACTTGTGCCCTTTTTCTTTATCCGCATTTTTGGAATAATTAAAAACTCGAATAAAAATTGTGAAATTCGAGTAAAATCTTGGAGTTTTACATGTATTAGTGGGGGAGTGGAAATCCGCACAGGTCTGATTGAGAATAGTGGCCATTTGGTTTCTTTTGGGGAAAGATAAAATTATTTAGTACTTGAAGGCAGTGGTTGAAAACTTCAACACTTGAATACTTGATGGAATAGTTGAATTCAAGTTTCAAGTTTGATCCTACTGCGAGTGACGGGCAAAGAGGTGCCTCTAGGACGCGAGTGTAGGACAAAGAAATGCGCCTAGGGGAGTCGCAAGGGAGGATGAGGGGAAAGAAGTGCCTCCAGAGAGACAAGTGAGGGGAACGAGGTATGTCTAGGGGTCGTTAGTGAAGATTGTGGGACCAAAGGGGTACTTCTAGTGGGGTACTAGTTCGAGTGACGGAGGCAAAGAGCTGCTTGTAGGATAGAACAAACGAAACTGGAGTCAGTCTGAATATTCGATTTATAGAATTTGTAATTCGAATAGTTGACAAGTCGAATGCTCAAATTATAATGTTTTACATCGAGTAAATTTTTAAAACTCCAACCGAATTAACGATTTCTACACTGCTGACTGGCAGTTCAAACAGACAGAACTAGACAAAAGCCACAATTAATAGTTTTCTCGCATGATTCTAGCCTATCGTACCTGTAAAGCTATCAAATATGGCTACTTCATCAGTGGTGAGTGCTTCTTTTGTCGGCTTACCTATTCAACTGGCCTATCGCATACTAGATTTTTGTGATATTCGCACTATTCTTTGCTCGGTCCGCCCAATTAGTAAACAAACATATACTATTGTCAACACCCATGATCGATATAATTTAAATTTAAATTCAAAATTACTGCGTAAAATAAAGACATTTGCTCGTGTTATTCAACCTGAACATGTCATTTCATTAATATTATCTGCTGACTGTTTGATGGATAGATCAATTCACCGACGAACGTCTCTATTCGATCGGCTTCGATCGGACAATAAACGTCTTCGAAAAGATTTGCAACGTTCGCCATTCGAATTCCATCAATTTACTCGACTGCGTTCGCTAAGTCTTCATCAAATATCAGATACAGAGTTCAAGCATTTGTTTGAAAACTTGGGCACAAACTCTTTGGTGTCCCTTTCAATTGAATCAAGGGATAGCGAGAATAGTATAATCTGGACTTTGGTCTCAGCAATTTTCAAGCGATGGAATCTTCGAAAGCTATGTATTATTAATGTGCCTTACGCAGCAAGCGTAACATGGCCAGATTCATGCATGTTGTTGCACTTAACAATCAAGAAGTGCGACTACAAGGACTATCTGAATATGCTTCATCGATTACCTCATTTTCAAACTCTCGTCATGCAAGACTGTACTACAGATGATACGGGTAATATGCTAGTTTCATCTACTATACAATGCGTTTTTTTGTGTACTCAAAAAGGGAGTACACTACTAGAATCGGTATGTGTGTCCGTCCGTTTACACGATAACTTTTGAAAGGAGAGGCAGATCGTGATGAAATTTTCTGCACAGTTTAGTCTCATGAATATCTCGATCAAGTTCGAAGATGAGTCTGGTTGTATGAATTCTTCTTGAGTTATTGCGAAAATACTCATTTTTTTCTATGCTTTTCTATAGGTAGATCAACATGTACCCGTTTTCGTATGAAAGTTTTCTACCACAGTCAAATAAAATCCCATTTATTATATAACATTCGATAGAGAATTTCACCAACTACAAAATGGTATATAATATATAATGAAACAAGAAAGCAAAGTCACCTATATGACAAAGATAATTAAGCAGGAAGTGGTTTCAATTTTGTCAACGACGTCATTGAGCCAGAATTAGAGCTCTATCTTCCGATCACAAATATGTTATTTCAAGGTTTTCTCCGGCAGAAAACTCGAATGTGTACTCCATTTGCCTCGAAATCCCATTGGTTGAGCAAGAACTAATAAAAATCAAATCACGAAATATATGTTTTTCTTAGGGTAACTAAAAGGGGAAGAGTTCAAATCTGAGCTGTATTCGCCCCTATATTCTATCAGATGCGCACAGCCAATAGGAATCGTGCTTATAGAAAAGATTTTTCATTATAATTTTGACGCCCAAACATTCTAGGATGACTCATCTGTCTCATACACTTTTTGTGGTACACATCACTTTCGGATGAAATGCGAAGTTCCCGCATTTATTTTAAATTATGTTTTGTAGAAAATCGACTTTAAATAAGCTAAAGTATTTTCAAATTTATATTAATTCATTTATTGAATTTCAAACTTTCAGAAAATACTTAATTTTCTAAATAATATAAATTCACATTGCTTCATTGTAGCAAATTGAAACTTGAATATCAATAGTTTACTTTCAAGGAAGTTAAAATTCATCAATGAATTCATATGAGTATTCCTAGAATATCCTTCATAAAACTCTGTAACTTATTTTCTAGTTCCCAGTGCATCTACATTAAATCATCCACTGAAGTCTTTAATAATCGCTGCCTGTTCACTTTCTACAGAAAACTTTGAATTATTGCTTTCACCTATACCATCACTCCGCTGTCTTAAACTTACTTCTAACCGCCAAGGATTTGACTCTTTGTTTGATGCCAATTATTGGGAACAACTCATTTGTAATAAACTTCCGAGCCTCGATAAACTTGAACTCTTCATCTCTTATGAATATGATGAAGGGAATGATTTCATCAGTCTCAAGTCACTTGCCGCTTCGTTTCAAACTCAATTCTGGGTTCATAAAAAACATTGGCTTGTCTCTTGTGCATACAATCTAGAATTACGCGAGATCTGGCTTTGCACGACGTCTGTCAATATCGCTCACAAGCACAAATGGATCAGATGTGAAGTATCGGGAATCGATAATGCATGTCGCTTAACTCAACGATCACTAAATGGAATGATTGACAGCGCGTCAGATGAGGTATACGCTAATGTCTGTTTGAGGACAGAAATGATCTTTCGAGCAAAGCTAGGCAAGCACGAGTTTTTCTTGAGTACGGCTAGATGCATAGAAAAAAAAATCTAACTTGAAAACGAGAGTGGTGAATGTGATAACTTTTAAAAATTGTATTGAATACTGCTAGAATATAAATGTCGAATACGAATGGTTCCACTTTTGTATAAGACTAAGGATAGACGAAATAGGTACCTTATACCACTTGAATATACTTAGATATGATTGTTTCTTGCTCTTCACGTGTGTTATTTCTTTTAGTATCATAGTTAATCCAGCAGCGAGATCTGATAGCATTGCAATTTTTTTTTGCAACTTCGCTCAGTCATTTTTTCCAGCTGCGCTCATACTTCTTGTCTGTGGGGACAAAACTAGCTTCCAACATTCGGAGAAAGAGGAAGATGACAGCTGTAGCCTGAAAAGTTGACTGAAAGACGATGCAAAAGAGCTTACTACAATGTTGTCAAGAATTGTCACCAAATTGATTTCAAGAGAAGAAAGGTGAAAGATTTTGAGAATAGCAAAACAATCTTATCTGCTCTCCCTGTTTAGAATGTTTAAAACTTGAGAACGACAAAGTCGAGTATTTGCCCAGTCCTAAATTGTATCGTGTATACTCGACGCGTTGCCTAATGTAGATCAAGATATATAGACCAGTGTCGTTAGGAACACACTCGAAATGACGGAAAAATGGAAACGGTATTCGTGCCGGAAAATTTTCAGATTTTGTCCGGTGGATTCTAATGAACTTACTTTAATGTTAGTCCCGAATACATTCCATTATTTCTGAAGGTCAGAATCATCGATCTTGATGACAGTGCTTCTGAAGTTCTGAAGAATATTTTCAATAATCAGAAAATATCGTGCTGAATATCAGTGTGATAATTGATGGAGATTATAGTTACTTTTCAGCTATAAATTCTCCTTCGAGCTTTATCAGACTACCTAAAATTGTTTACTACTCTTCAATTAGACTACAAAATGAATTCTTATCTTCGCTAAATTTTCTCAAAAAGTCATTCGAAACTTATGAAATTTTGACAGATATGTTACATATTAAATAGCAGTTGTGAACATATCTTCAATTTTTTCCTTTGGTAAATTCTATGAGAATCCTATTACGTTTCTGATATATTACTATTGGTTCAATATCAGAGGGAACTATTGCATGACAGTCTTCAAAACGAGTCATACCTTCCCGTTCAAGTAAGATTTTATGTTGAGCTGACTGGGTTGATTTTGAAATGAACAATCAAACAAGGCATTATAGAATCACTATATACCAGGCATTGATATTATATAATATCACAGAGTAAGAAAACAATCTGCTTCTACTCTCTGCTTTATTGAAAAATGATACGATGATCCTCATTCTCTCTCTTTATTCCTCTCATATGCGCATTTGCACATTATTACACAGACGCTCACCACATTAGATCTCCACAACGAACGCATTGGCAAAAATAGACTACAATATCTGGCTGATGCATTACGAAACAACATGGTAACCTTTATTCTCTCTTCATCTTTCTTAAATATCTATCTCTAATTTTTTTTCATAAAGACACTTAAGATACTAGATCTTGAGAATAATCGAATCGGAGATACTGGAATACAATATCTGGCTGATGCATTACGACATAACACGGTAATCTTCATCCTTTTTTCATCTCTCTCATATCCTTATCTGTACACTTTTCATATAGACACTTACCATACTAGATCTCGAGCACAATGAAATCGGACACAATGGAGTACAATATTTGGCTGATGTACTACGACAAAACACGGTGATCGTCACTCTCTCTTCGTCTCGCTCATATCTTCATCTGCATTTTGCTGCATAGACACTCACCAAACTAGATCTCGACGACAATCAAATTGGACACATTGGAGCACAACACTTGGCTAATGCATTAAGACAGAATACAGTAACTCTCATTCTCTCTATATCTCTCTCATATTCCTATTTGCACTTTTTCACATAGAAACTTACCATACTGGATCTCAACAGCAATCAAATTGAAGACATTGGAGCGCAACATTTAGCTGATGCATTACGAAATAACATGATGATCCTCACTGCCATTTCATCCTTCACATATTCCTGTCTACACTTTTTTATATAGACTTTCACCACGCTACGTCTCTTTCACAATCAAATCGGAGACGATGGAACACAACATTTGGCTGATGCATTACGAAATAACACTGTAGTTTTTATTCTTTCTTCATCTCGTTCATATCTTTATCTGCACATTTTTACATAGAAACTTACCACACTAGATCTTAGCAGCAATCAAATCGGAGATAAAGGAGCACAACATTTGGCTGATGCATTACAAAAAAACACTGTAATGTTCATTTCCTCTTTATCCATCTCGTATCCTTATCTGTACTTTTTTTTCACATAGACACTTACTACACTAAATCTCGACAACAATAAAATTGGAGACGGTGGAGCACAACATTTGGCTGATGCATTACGAAATAACAAGGTGACCCTCATTCTATCCTCATCTCTCTCATATACCCATATCCACTTTTTCACACAGACACTCACCACACTAAGTCTATGGGGCAATCAAATCGGAGAGAAGGTAGAGGATTGTTTGAACGAATTGACTAAGCGGAATAAACGAGGAAAAGAATAGTGAATATGTGTTTTCAAGATGTCTCAATGGACAAGGACACTTTTAGTTGAATATGTGATATGCTTTTTTCATCATTCTTTTTTTTCTTCGAAAATGATAATAAAATGTTTTAATTTGGTGAACACAATAGATATTCAATGAATGATACATGAACCGCACACTTCGAATCAGCATCTATCATATGTGTTTCTTGTCGCCTATAACAAAAGACCAATGCTTTCTCGAAGCAAAATTCAATAAAGCTAGAATCGCGGTGAAAAGTGATTATGCAATTAGTTATCCTAATCGAAGTGAAGAAGAAGCACGGACACAAATTAATGCTTTCGTTATAATCTCTCGCCATGAAATAAACATAATTGATGCAAGTACGCCACGGTACAAAATGCTGCCTAAAATAGTTTCCCAAATCACTACACAGATATAATGTATGCATTATTTTCTTTTCCTGCATGAATATATTCTCTGTCACTGAACGTGACTAAAAGCGAATGTCTAACGCAGCTTCCTAGCGAAAACTCTACCATTCATACAACTGTAAACAACGCACTATGTTAATTTTCTCCAACACATTACTACATAGACCAAAAATCACCATATTATCCACTATTTCGAATTTTCATTCAATACACATTCAATCCAACTCCTCACATCAACATCCTACTCATCACAAAGCTGGAACAATCAAATACGACACAAATCCTCATCACATATGTGTATATGAGAGAGATGGAGAGAGAATGAGAGTCACCGTATTATTACTTAATGAATGAAATTTTTTTCTTTCCTGTTATTGCATATATATACATCGAATAACGAAAAAGTGTAGACGGCTTTATTATACAGTGATGAATGAACAGAAAAAAAAGTTAAGTTGTATTGGGTGAAATGACAACAAAGAGAATAATGGTCATTTTGTGACGTAAAATGATATGTATAAAAGAACGGTGAGGCGTGTGAGTTGAGCGGGTGGGTCTTATGGTATTTTGAGGTTTAATTCATTTTTTCATGAATTTTTATTGTTATTCGAATACGTGGTTGTCTAATGAAGTATTAGAAATTGTTTATGGGTATTTTTATCATGTATGGAGCTTGTCTGGCTAACGGTCAACTAAGGTGATTAAAGTAGAAGTTTAACTTTTAAAAAAATAAGTTATACTATTTTGTAGAGTACATTTCTTGGTCTTAGAATATATAGTTTGAATTCCGTTATCTCTTTAGAAGAAGAAAAATTATTCGCCAGAAGTTAGCACCATCTTGGTTTAAATGTATGTCATCTTTAGACTGTTACAGAAAGAAAGAAGAAAAAAGTTAAAAAGCAGTTGTCAACTTAAGTTTGACATGTTTCAAATCTACGAAATTCGGGCAGTTCATTGATATCAATAATAGCTCCTTTGTCTTTTACGAAAAAAAGTAGAAAACTCCTAAAAATCTCATAGATTCTTGGGTGAATGAGTTACCAAACAGGGTCTATAGTTAGGTTTTCTCCATAACTGCTTGATCAAATTGACCTTAATGTACAAACCTTTGATAGCTTTTCATAGGCTACCTAGGGGCTATATAAGTTGCGATTTATCTTTGTCCGTTGAGAAAAAGTTAGTAACGCACTCACGAAATATATTTTTCCTATATGTCTCATTTCAGACTTTACAATAAATTAAGTCATCTTCAGACTGATTATTAATTATTAATAAATTAATAATTAATAATTAATTTTTTTCATAAAACTTGACTAAAGGGTAATCGAAGTCTGGGAATCCAAACTTAAAGTCAGTTTGTTAAAATTTTGAATTAAATTTTTACGGTCAAAGGAGGGATTTTTGAAAAAATAATGAAATCTTATAAAGGTTGATGAAAATAAATCGAGGTCGAGGAATCCGAATCTGAAGTGAGCTGTTAAAAAACTTAAATATTTATTTGCATAAAAAAAACATGGTTTTCTCGCTTGACTATTGTCTAAGAAAAATCCAATATTTTTGAGAAAACGAGATTTGAAAGAAAGGATAATTCGAAATATGGAAAAACATTTTGCATATTTGCAGTCTGTGTTTCCTGTTCAGCTGTGGTAGTGTCGTCACATTGTCTTTGTAGGCATGAATCGGAGTGTGACCATATGGAGTGAGCTTTTTTGAGTAACTCGTAATGTGATGAAGTACTGTTTACACACCACTGACATTCTATCTAATGTGTGCAACATTGAGGGATTGCTGTTTACTCGTAGTGGCTGCTGAGTGAAAGGGCTTGTTTTGGGCGCACTCTGTTGAAGTCCAGAAAAGTAGGGTTAAAAGAATCTTGCATGTGAAGTTATATCCTGTAGAATAAGTTCATAATAACCAATGATTGTTTAATGTAGTCCAATAATACAGCAAGGGACTACGAGTAAGTCCTGACAGAAGTGCTGGCAAACTACTAGTCGCTTAAATTGTGAACATATTCTGATGTTGTTTAGCAAAAGATCCACGTGAAACCTGCATTTATCAAGAACAATTAACTAAGATTCTCCAAATCAGAAGTTCTGATAAAATTCTACCGTATTGACTAAAGCGTTGGGTTAAAGAAATTAGGAATACATAATAGGAAAATTATGGTCTGGAGCAGTAAATGTGGAGTGGTTGTGCTTTACATCTAAGGTTCTAAGTAAGAGCAATCAGGCATTTGACAGGATTTACGTGAAAAGAACTATATCATGGCAGAAGAAGATTAGAGATTGTAGCAGCTAGTCGCGAGTGGTGCCCCGGAGAGGCGCCGACGAGCGACTAGCTGCTGCACTGGGTTATCTCCAAAAGTGTCGCTTTGAAATTTTGGAATTTATTTAATAACGCCAACAGTAGAGATCAGATGGGTCTGAATAAGGAATGCCAGATGCAAAAATCTGAAAAAAAACTGTGCCAAGTCAAGGATGAGAAATGGTTTTTGTGTTTGGACAAAGTAACTGAAAGGTTTGTCAGAATAAAAGTATTAATGAAAGAGTTTATATTTGTGTTTCGGCAGTGGACATGAATTAAATAAAAGAATGTTTCCTTTGATATATGTTTTTCTTAGTATTTATTCAAGTTTCTGAATGTCTGTTCATATATTCAAATTACGAGTCAGGTGTTATCAAGTCTTTCAATGAGACCTTGTTGTTTGTATGATATTTTGATTATATATCAGGTAAAATAGGATTTATTTTAAGCTATGGTTCCACTGACGTGAGCTTCTATTTTCTTGGAAAACGCTATACTAAACAACATTATGGACGAATGTTTCCTAGCGTAAACAAACTTCTAGTAGAATTTTCAAAAAGGGTGTGGGTGTGGGTGTGGGGTGTAGGTGTGGGTGTGGGTGGGTGTGGGTGTAGGTGTGGGTGCGGGTGTGGGTGTGACAAATAAGAAGATCGAGGCACCCACACCCACACCCACACCCTACTCACATTTTGAACACATAAAAACTTATAGCCTATTATATGTATAGGGCACCCCCCTTAGCAAAATCCTGGGTACGCCACTGATCGGATCTCATGCTTTCGTGAGATTTCGTAATATTCCACAGGATTCCAGGATTCCGTTTTTTCCCGCTGCCACAACCATACCCACACCCTATTAGCGAGACGAACATCTATGAATGAAAATCTATTCGAAATCTTTGATTTTCTCATGTGTGAACCAGAATCTAATCTATACTAACAGTAGCAATAAGCTTTTTGCTCCGCATAATAAACTACATATTCTACAAATTACGAAACTTAAGTTGTTTGTTTTTGTGTTACCCTAAGCAGCAATCTTACAACGATAAAAAAGAATGAATGAATAAAAGGAAACTCAGTACGAAAAATTTATTATTGCGTAAGTAGATTCAATACTAGTTGCCTCTTGATATTTCAGGATATCCAAGTTTTTTTTCGTCCAATGCGATGTATGACGATTAATTCGCTAGTGACAATAAATATTTATCAATAAAACTGTAACTACTACAAAAGTACCATTGTTGAATTTAAATGGCAAAATCTTTAATTTGCTCTCTTGTTTGTCATACGTTTTCTAACAAATTGATGTATCTTTCTAAGCATTTTCCATGATTTCCTAATCATATATTCGCTACTTAACTCAAGATTCGGAAGACAAGATACATTGAATGGTTGTCTTTGAAGAATTATATGTCAGCCTTATTTCAGTGGAACTGTTTAACATAGATTCTTTTGCACATATTTATTGTTCTAATAATGACAGTGAATCATTGATTTTTAAAAATGTAATAATATTTTATAGGACATTTCGCTGAGGGATTTACGTTTTCTTTGTGTACAGTAAAAATTATGAAGGTCTTGTGATCATTAGGGGTTTTAGTACCACATTTTTAATCGAAATGATTATCATTTTATGATCCTTGTTTTAAAATCATTCAGTTTTAATGATAACAAGCTTTGATCAATATCGAATCAATCCAGCACCATCAATTGAATTACATAATTGAACTCAAAAAACAAACACATAATTCTAAATTATAGTAAAAAAGATATTTTACTTAATCATTCTCTCATCATTATTAATTTACACACCTTGAAAAAAATACAATAATATTTGAAGAATCATTCTATTTTTTGTAATTATTTTCAATTTCTTGAGTACGTCTTCTAGATTAGATTGGATTTATCAAAATAAAAGAGCTTCTTGTGTGGTTTTATTGACTTTAGATTATTCTTGTTTTTATGATGTATTATGCAGTATTTTAATTCAATAAAAAATAAAAACAAAAAAATACCCAATAAAATTAATAAGCTCGATGTTATTGTATGTTCTTTATAACGATTAATTCAGTTCTATTCTTTCCTCCGTGGTCCTTTTGAATGACCTTGAAAAATGCTATTTGTGTTTGGCATTTAATCCCTATACGGATTAGGTTTGTTAGTGTATTATAGTGTCACACTAAGTAAATAGAGAAAAGCCTTGATAATATGGTTGAATATTTATCTTTATTATCTTTTCTATTCGGCATAAATAAGAAGCACAATATTCATTTGGTTCAAATCGCTAAAGAATTTAACACGAAGTACAAAACAATGTCTTACTACGCACTTTTCATTGCTCTTACGCTTTTTACAGCAGTTTCACATGGTAAACCAACAACATTTCGAGGAAATCAACCAAAACCATGTTGTGTACCCAACCAATTTAGTGCTCTTATCAGTTCATCGACTGTCGGCGAAATACCAAATGCTGAAACGGTGGCTACTTATGTAAAACTATTTTTATCGTATTAAACTTCCTCTAAGATTTGTTCTATGAACTAAATAGGGTGTTTTTAATATTTCATACGATTTAAATCGTGATATGGTTGCAGCGAAGGGTATAGCTTATTCAGTAATAGACCAAAAGAACTTAAGTCTATGGCTTATTGAAAATATTGCTGAAAAACAAAGTTATACAATAGATTTAGATACAAAAGAATGTGTAAAAGAACCAGTTCTAATTCAAGCATTTCGTTGCATACCGGGTAATTAAAATTTATTTGTTATTAATTGTTTTAATTTAATTTATTGTTATAATCATAAAACTATTTTTTTATTGATTATATTGTAGAATCTGCAACTTATTTATATTCATCTATGTATGGTTACGATAATAACCAATTTAAAGGAGATACATGGTATGTAGAAGATAAGGATCTAGTTAGTTTTGTAACTGTTAGTGGCGACGGTAATTGTCTTCTAGTCGGTGCTAATACTTTTGTTGGGAATCCTCGTAAGTAACAGCTTCATCAAAAATTATTAAATTTTTTATTGGATTATTTTAGGTATAGTGAATTCTGTAACAATTTCAAATTATGTACCAAAAATTAATGATCCAAGTATATTTGATATTCCAGACGAGTGTAAAAATGCTGTTTAGATTACAATATATTACTAGAGGAAGACATTTACGGAACCTTTTTTTTAGCTAGAAAGTTGATATCTTTGGTTGAAATAAAAGAAATATAGCTTTAAAAAAATACTCATAGTGCACTAGAAGTCGAAAGAATATTGTCAATGACACAAAAAAGCTTTTAGTGTAATTACTATTAGATCAAACCTGAAAACGGAATGATATTGCTGATATTGTAAATTAAGAATTTCACTAACACAGATTCTACATAATTGGTGATTGTTTCAACTGTTTTTTTGTCATGTTGATCATAAGATACCACAATACTTTTATATGACAGTCAGTGTAGAAAAAAAAGTAATAATTACTGGATATGTTGAATTTAATTTATTGACACACAAATCTTAGACTAGCATTCAAGTTCATGGGCAGATTGATCCTGGCTTCTTGGAAGAAAGTATCAATATTTTAAGGATGTCAGTGTACAGAAAGAAAAGATTGACACCCACACCCATGTATGGAACCATTCGTTTTTGTCATTTTAAAAAAGCAATGTTAGTCGTTAAGAAATAACACAGTAGCAGTCTCCTTAACCATGTCTTTGATGAAGATCTATCGAATAGATGGATAATTAGAGTGTGGATACGGATGTGCATGAATGTCAAATACACTACTTACACATCCATACTCTTCAAAAAATAGTATCATATTGTGGATGTGGGTGTGGGTGTGGGTGTGGGTGTGGGTGTGGGTGTGGGGTGTAGGTGTGGGTGTGGGTGGGTGTGGGTGTAGGTGTGGGTGCGGGTGTGGGTGT
>CAJNSZ010002038.1:0-18654 GCA_905329745.1 Rotaria sp. Silwood2
AAACACAAAACAATTTTTTCTTTGATTATCGCGATTTTTTCGTTTAAAAATGGTAGTGAATAAACAAGAAGGCAGTTTATTATAGGTTATCGACTATGGCGAATCGTATGAGCACATGCAGCGACATTGCGACGTACTTTTTTCCATTTGTAAGCGTTATTCCCACGAAAAAACCATCAAAACTCACTGTTTTATGAAAAAAGGATATTTCAGAAAAACCGCTGTAAAACCGTCAAAAGCCATCGTAAAACTAATAAATTATAGTGCATTCGAAAGTAGAGATTATGGGCTGTCTAACTATGTATAAAACTCGAAATCGATATTTTTGTCGAAAATTGCTTTTTTTTTTTAGGTATGGGGGACCCTTAAGAAAAATATGATTTAATTCTTCTTGTTTTTTTGTGACCATATGGATTCTTTGTTAGATTAAAATAATTTTAGCTATCCATAAAAATCTTGTCCATGGTTGCACATTACGCAGACAATCCTGGTTAAACTGCTGATGATTCCGATAATTTTGATTTATCTCATCAAAATGTATAAAATACACTATCGAAATATTCAGTTCATGATAAAAAGAATGGATCTAAGTATTTCTCATAGAGGGAATTAGGTGAAGTTCAAATATTTATTTAATGGTGCATCAATAGTAAGTTATATTTTTATTTATTATATTGGAAATGAAAATCTCATGTTGAATGCTAAAATATCAACCACAACTCGATTAAAATACAAATACGTCTGTCGTAAGAGAAAAAAAGAAATGATAAAAAATTAAAATGATATACATATTATTTATCAGATTATCCGGAAAGTTCGTGCAAATCGTACTCTATAAAACCATACTATAAGAAGTACTGTATTTAATGGCTCACAAACGCAGTATAGATGTAGTTGCACGGAGTTTTCGGACAATCTGATATTACAAGTGATTAACTGTCTTTCGTCATTGTATCATCTTCACTATCATCTTCACTATCATCTTCACTATCATCAATGCTTTCTACGTAAAAGTCACCTGTTGAACTACCAACACTCCATTTTCCTTCGATCTTGAATCCGCCCAGTTCATCGCAATCAAGTGTTCCTTTGTATTCAATAGCATGTTTTCCAACGTATTGTTTTTTGAAACTAACATTTCCTTCATTATCATAATTTCCAGCCATTGTAAAAGTTGCAACGTTATCGATGCCTTGACCTGAAACTCTTCCTTCTGTTAAACTAAAGAAATCAAAGATCATATCAAAAGATTGATCAAGTTGATAATATTTTCCATGAACAGTACCACCTTCAAACCGTGTAATTACTGCAGATTGATTAGAATCTTTGTTTACTTTCTCTTCAAGAGCTTTTTTAATATTTTGCAAAACAACATCAAAACTGGAATCAAATAGACTTTCATTTTCCATACTCACTTTGTCTAAAGAAGCTATTGCATTTCCTAACCATGTATCCTGAAAATTCTTCTCATTCTCAAGAAGAACAGGAACAATATTTTTCTCCAATTGCATAGCATATGTAAATTCTTTTTGACAATTAACACTTTTACTATAAGCGAGAGTATTGAAACTGATAATCATCGCGGAACCTTCAACACCATTAGCCATAGCAGAATTGATATTACCTTTCATATCTCCAGCAATATCAAACCAAATCGGAATATTGTTTTGTTTGAGCTTATTTGCTACTTTCTTAACTAACTCTTGACTATTCCATTGATAACTTAACATAATATGTAAACTTTCAGATTCCGATGATTCATTAAGAGGTACTTCTAAATGAAAGTTATCTGATATGTTGTCTAGAAACCATTTTCCATCGAAGAACAATACAGATTCTTCTTCAGTTATAGTTCCAGAATATTGAACATCATATTTTCCAATATAATGCTTTTCAAATTCAAATTCTAACTCTTCTGTATCCGGTAAGCAATTATAACTCCCATCGATTACAAAAATACCAACTTCATCTTCTCCTTCACCAGCAATATATCCATTTACCATAGTAAACATATCAAACTGCAAAGGAAATTGTTCTCCCGACTGCATATAATAACCTTCAACGAAAGCTTCATCAGCAAGAATATCCATTTCTTGCTCTTCATCGCCACAATCGTTGACATATGGTTGTAATTGTGCTATAAGTTCATCAAGCTTTTTCTCAAATTCATTAGCATTCGTCATTTGTACCCATAATGCACCAGCACAAATGACGCCGAGCCAACCACTTTGCGAGTAAGGATCTTGCGCCTTTACAGGAACTATTGGAATACCAGCTTCATCGGCATATGATAGAACACATTTTGCCGTATTAGATGCTTCATATGCTTTACTCATTAATGGTACAACGACTCTTGCTTTGTGAGCTGCTGTTTTTATCATTTCATGAACTCGTATTGGTGGACAAACAGCAGGAATACCCTTAGCAATCAATCCTTTAGTTATCTTTTGAGCTAAATCATATTGACATGAACAATAAGAAATCATAACTTTATTTCCTTGTTTTCGTGATATTTGCGGTGGTGGTATCTTTTCAATATCTGCTGTATATAGTCGTGGAAGAATCAAATGCATGGAGAATTTATCATGCATCTTGCCTATTTTCCATTGTCCTTCAATTACACAATTTAATGCTTCAATAGAAATCTTTCCTCGATATTTAACAGAATCGTTCCCAACATATTGCTTTTGCATTTTGATAACACCAGAACCATCTTCAAGCTTGTATTTCCCAGCAAGAGTAAAAGCTCCATCTTTATCATCTCCTTGACCAAATATTTTTCCATGTTTCAAACCCAAAAACTAAAAAAACATTATAAATTAGATATTCATATTTATCTTAATTCAATTTAGTAAATACCCTAAATTCCATCGGATATTCTTTTCCAGATTGATGATAATTGGCTTTCAGATTCCCCGATTTCGTTTCACCCTTAAATAGATACTCTTCTATTGGCTGTGGTTCGTTTTCTTCACCTCTTTCAAGAACAAAGTCACTGGTTTTGATTCCCATTGACATCAGAGTTTGCATAACTTCGTCAAAGTCAGTTGAACAACTCTTTGTAGGAGCTAAAATAGTACCTAACCAGTCTACAGGTTGAAAATCTTCACAAATCTTAATAGTTAAAATAGGTGTTTTAGTTTGATCAGCATAATTCAGTAGTTTTGATCCATCTTTTGATATTTGTAACGAAGGAGATGGAAAAACTAGAACCACAGCAGCATTTTCAATGCCATTCGCAATTATGGTATTAATATCTTCATTTTGTCGAGGATGATAAACTCTCAATCGTCGTTGGACGAAATATTTTTTTAATTTTTCAGCGGCTGACGCATCACACTCATCTTCTTCCGCATAGGCAAAGAAAATATGCTTCTTTGGTTTGGTTGACTGTGCTATTGGCTTTGGTATTTTGTCAAAAACTAAAAGATAAACTACTTTGTGCAATAACATTTCTCTTCATATGTCTTCTGAGAAGGCAAACAGTTTTTTTAATAAAGATACAAGTTTTCCATCGCATCGTCTGATCATGATCAGGACTATTATCTCATAAGAAATTCATTATGATTTACCATGTGGTTGTCGAAATTTGTCTACTGTGTCAATTATTTCGTTTGTGTCGGTGAAAAACATCCGACGATCGATCTCCAAGAAAATAAGCTTTATCGAAACTAGTGTCATACATCGAATCAATAAACACAACTGTGACAATTTTTATATAGAAGACGAGTTAGTATTGACAGAATTACGTCTTAATAAATATCCAGCATGACGTTGTTTACATATAGAGCAGATATATTTATATATGAAATCGAAAAAAAGGAAACAGAAGGTACAAAGGAAGCCAAAAGACACAGATAATAGGAGGAGAAATCATCAAAACAAACGATATGAAAATATCGTTACAGTTATGCGAAGATAAACGTTAGTATGAGCTTTCATGGAGACGTATACAAATCTCGGTCTATCTTTGTGATACTCTTTGTTATGAAAATTACCCACTAAAAGTGATACTCTACAAGCAATGCTCAAACTAAACGTAAATGATTCATGATAACACAGCAACATTCATAGACTCCGCGAAGGACAATATATTAAGTAGATTTTTACAAAGAATAGAATAATATGTCAGAGTAAGTGGAAGAAAAATGTAGTGTAATTCTTCAAAATTATTATTATATTCTGTATGACCATTAGTGCATGAATTAGCCCTATAATCGACTAGTGTTTGTTACAAACATATTTATCTAGAGGAATTTTTTATATTGAAATAAATGATATTGGTTGGTATCAATACTCTGTATATGGTATTTGTGTAAAACTGGTATGCAATATCTTCATCGAATTATAAACATGAAAATTTATAGACACCCCAATGAATTCAGATGAGTGAATAGACAGAAAAACTCATTCTATTCCATTCAAGACCACATTAGGCGAATTTATCTAAATTCTTTAACCGGTGTATTTTCATGAAATTCTCTGTTTTGAGAGTGACCATATCCTGCACAGCTATTCTCACGCTTCATTCAAATATAATTCTCAGTCGTTTTGCAACTTCCCGTACACTTTGAAACCGGTAAAAGATCAACAGTATATATTTTCTCAATGTTTCCAAATTATCTAAAATGTTCCTCCAATAAGTTTCCTCCAACTGCAGTTAGTCACCATTTAGCACATCTTTTTGTGCGTTACTGGCAGCTCGTGGGTGCTGTATATAATTCTTCATGAGTATATAATCCTGTACTCTCATATAACCTCTACCACATTCACAGATACTAGTTAATTTCAGAAATGGTTGGAATCGTAATATGAAAAGTTCCTATGGTAAATTTCAAAATGAAAACGTTATGACGACTTATTACATATCTATTTCATTTCCTTCTCTAGATAAAAAGCCTGAGGTCGGGATTGAATTTTTCATCAAAAGAATCTTTGCATCAAGTTTCACCAAATACAAAAGCTTTTCTATAGACCATACCAGAAACAAGACAACATCCAATCTTAAATAAGAGCAATCATATGCGGTTATCGTTGTATTGATATGGTGGCGGATACACCTAGAATGACTACTTCTGTATATCCAATGTTACTGATTCAAACTGTAACTGTTTCGAAAACTTTTCTTTTCATACCTGAAGAGTACTAGATATTTATATATCAAGCAGAGCATCTTAATGCATACACTAAAAAAAAAGGTGTACTACTGAACCTTGAAAGTTCTAAACTTTGACGCCGAACAATTTTCAGTTTGGTAAGATCAAAATCGTTCCGGAGTTTTAATTCAAAACTTTTTAAGGTTCCGTAGATTCCGCAAGGTTTCGTCAGTCATAATCAAAACGCTTTGAAGATTTTGGAGAATGTACACGAAACTATTGACGATTTTGTGGATTATGTAAACTTTTCGTATGTGATACAAAGGTTCCGTATATTTCATGCGCCGATCTATTCACTGTTTCGTACATAATGAGCTAAATTTTTGATGACTTCGTAGTATATTTGTCGAATCAGTTCGAGCTTCCTTGTCAAAGCAGAGGTTCATTCTTTTTTCAGTAACACTAGAAATAGTTCAGTAAAATATCCAATAATTCTGCTTCCTCTCTACAAAGTTGTTTGTCATTCCATTGTATGTGCAATCATTCCGTACAGGTTATGCGAAACTCTTGATAGCTTTGTACCATGATCACATTTCCAGTTACCTAATACGAATCTTTTATGGTCTTCTCTTGTACTATGAGATTTCGTATTTTTAGTACAAAATGTTATACATCGACGCATTTGATCAGAAACTTTTAAGTATTCTCTTCAATCATGTTGGTTCAGGTTTAGCTTAATTGTTTAATACACCCGAAGAGGTGTATTTAGAAAAAGTATAGAGTCAGAAATTTCTATATAATATATATACCTATAGAAGAAACACCAAAATTTACTCGAAATCACAAAATTGACCATAATATAACAAGGAAATTTTAAAGAAGTCTTCATCATTACACATGAATAGTAAAGAAATATCCGAGAATCTTTCTAAATTGCAAAATAACAGAAATCTACGAAAACAGCTTGAGATATATCAATATATGTAGCAGGAGAATCACCCTAACTATCTTTTATCCCACTCCTAGAGTTTTTTCTTTGAAATAGTTTTTTGTTGGGGCCGACTTGAGAATACTGAAGCACTATCATTTTAGGCAATAGCTTTATTAATGAGTACAGTCTATGAAAAAGAAGCACTGAGTTATGCATTGATTTTGCAGCTCATCGGATAACTTGATAAAGACACTTATTATTAAAAAGTCAATTGTTTTATCATTAGTAAGGCTTCATATGAGCTATGAAAGCAATAAAAAAATTGAAAAAAGATCACGATTCTTAAAATAGTAATTCAAAATTTAGGAGAGAAACACTTGAGGAATAATGATATAGCAAAAGACAGTCATTATTTCTAGATTTTGATATTAAAAGCAAGATGTCTGTTCAAAACAACCATCACTATCGGAATCAGTGTATCGAAATATATTAGAAACTATACTTCGCCGGAGATTTTTTCTCATAAAAAAGCTTTTACTCTACTCTTCCTCAGCCTCGTTTTATGTATGTACTTTTAGATTTTATCCTCTGCAGGCAAAAATTTTGATGCAAAAGAATTTTCCACCAAGGTGCATTTTGATATGCTGATTATTTGGAACAGAAATCTTGCTCTTAGTATCAAAATCTTGAACTAATGGCTTTCCAGTTATATCGTTTAGCTCTGTTTTTTTTACTTAAAACTTGAATTATCATTTTAAGAATCTAATATGATGCTGATTCAGTATCCTCAAGTGGACTCCAACAAAAAATATTTAAAAGAAAAAAATTCTAGTGGGCAGGTAAGTTAAATGATGCATTTCCTTTCGGTAAGATCTTTTTGATTACTGGAAAAGAGTTTGAAACTGAATGTAAAATTTACTGTGCATATTAGACTAATTTTGGAAAAAATATACATCGTTTTCCTGGTGACACTGCGATAGTTAGAGTGATTTCCGTGATGCATTGATATATCTTAGGTTTTTTTGTAGACTGCTGTCACTTTGATATTTAGAAATGATATTTTGAAATTTCCTTACCACTAGTGTGTAAAGATGGATATCTTTCTCAAATTTCCTTCTTATATTGTGGTGAATTTCTGTAACTTAGAGCAAATTTTGGTATTTCCTATATGGGTGTGTATTCTGTAAGAATTAATAGTATTTGCAGTATCTGCTCTTGCAAGTTCTTGTGCGTTGCAGAAATTTATGAAACTTCATAGTTTGGAGGAAACTTTCCTTTTTGAAAAGTTAAAACACTGCTGATCAAAAGCCAGAGGCCAATAAGAATGGAATCAGTAACAAATGAAAGACCAAATTCGTTTACAATAAGTCAGAATGAAAAGTGAAGTTTCAACAAACTAGTACAAAGATTGAGAAAATTCGAAATTTGCTTTGCATATTAAAAAAAATAGTAGATGCAAAATTGAAAGCGAGGATACAATGATATCGGCAGAATACTTGTACCATCGACACTAATTTAGTTCCGGATCAATATTAAAAGAGGTCAATTGTATTACGTTTATTAGTATCCTGAACATCTTGAAAGTTTAAGTTTTCCTTAATGAAAGAAACTTTTTGATAATAATGAGCTTCTTCTAAATTTCATGAAAAGAGTTACATGTCAAGAATCACGAAACACTGATGACTTGTTCCCCCAAAATGTATTTGAGAGGTTAAGTTCATCCGATCAAATGAGAATCGTCGCTGAAACCCTCAAGAAAATTTTTCATCGAAATCCATTGCCTTGCTAAAGAAAATATTGAAATCAAAGATTTCTCTTCCTAATCGATAATTTCACGATTACTGACCACCATTAATTCTGACTTTATGTAAACTCAATAGGAACACTATTATCACTAATACTATTTTTGGTTGATATTAATGCGATTCTATGATAATATATCTTGGTCATCGTAGAGTGACTCTTGCATAAGAGGCAAATAAATTCTAAAGACGTGGAAATATCACGCTTAAGAGATTCCCAAGAAATTACTGTTGGCATTCGAGACAGTTGCAAACAATTACGAATAATACTACGTCAAGATAGGCATTAATATTGCTATAAACAGTATAACGAATTTGTAGCTAATCAGTGTATAGAGCTAGTCCATAAGAAACTCTGAATAGTACCATGGGATAAACTTTGCAAACTTATAGCTCGTATTCCAAGATAATCTGTTAAAAGTTACAAATGTTGTTCTGACATAGCCCATTGAAAATTTATAGATAGTACTCCCAGATAGTCCGTAAAATATTATCTATTGTAACTTGAAATGACTGTTAAATATATAGACATTCTATATGTTTACTACTTATTTACCGTTTTGATTTTTGACTGTATCATTTATAATTGATTCAACTAAAGCACGAGAATCCTTTGAACATAGTGCAAATATAAGAGTCTTTATTGGTGGGGTTCTATATCTCTGACAGTTATACGTACTGCTCAAAATAACTGAATAGATAAGAACTGGTATAGATAAATGATTGTCTCAATTAATTTAATAATTTAATAAAAATTTAGATTATTATGGCTCGAATCATTTAATCGATAGGTATCAAGTAAAACAAAAATATTTTTGTCTGATAAATTGTTTAGTTTAGATCGGTGAAAAAAAGAAGCCCGTGTACACGTCCGACTTTATATATTAAATGAATCTGTTTATTATAGATTTACCCAAACATCGAACAGGTAAGTTTTATGGCACCAAAAAAATAATCTTATTTTTCCTATGTTGTAGATTGATTCGCATATTAAAATCGAGCGTAAATCTAATTTTATCAAATAATATTCTAAAAAATCTGTTCTATTATATATTAACTCAAATATTAAATTCATGAGGTAAGATTGATTTTGTCAAAACAAATTAATCCTTTTAAATTTCTATTATAGATTGATTCGAATGCCAGTGCCACCATGTAAATCTGATTTTATCAACTAAAATAAAGAAGCTATTTATATCAGTATCGTACGCTCATTCAAATATCAAAATCGAGAGGTGAGTGTGACTTCATCAAATAAAACTATCTCTATTTCTATTATAAGTTGATGCAAATATCAAAATGTGGATAAGTTTGATCTTTTAAGATACAGTGAATACATTTATTTTTCCACAATAAATTGTGTGGCACTAAATCTGCTTTTTAATCATCGAATCATTCACTACTTCGGCTTTAGATGAAACTTATTGATCATTTTCAGATTTGGATCACCGTATAATAGAGAAGTAAGTAAATCTAGTATATTTTTGTGAGAACAAAATCGCAAGTAAAGTTGATCTTATAGAATATGCTAAATTTATTTATTTCTCCAGTACACAATAATCGGAACCTGAAAATGATCAATATGTTTCGATTAAAGCTGAAGTAATGATAGATTCGATGACTAAAAAGCAGATTTAGTCCGAACCGTTCATGTAGGAAACCTTTTCTTCTATTCCATGTATATGTTTTCTATGAAACTTTATCTACGGAACTTTTATCTTAGTTTAATGCGAAGGTTTGGTATGAAATCCTTCGTATGGAACCTTTTTTTACTGTTTTTGAGACATGGTATAGTACCAAATCTTGTTTTTTCCGAAACCAGAAAAGATTCTTCCCGTGTGCCTGCGGAAGGAACCTTTTTAGGTTCGGTAAAAAACTTTTTTTTCTAAGAGTGTACTCATTGGTGAGGTAGAGGAAGGAGAAAATTTCCATTGTAACGCTTCTCACTCGTAGTTTTCAACGAAAATATATGCGAATTCCACAAAATTCCTGATCAGTACTGCAAAATTTTGTGGTCTAAATGTGTATGTCCTAGAAATCTGATTATAGGTTCACAGACTATTATTTCGCTATCCTTTTGTCAAACTTTATAGTGTATCGGCATTATTAATATCCAAAACTATACTTAATCGAAGAAATCAAACTGGAAATTTTCAAAAGCTAACT
Organism: Rotaria sp. Silwood2; assembly: GCA_905329745.1. Classification (NCBI taxonomy): domain Eukaryota; kingdom Metazoa; phylum Rotifera; class Eurotatoria; order Philodinida; family Philodinidae; genus Rotaria; species Rotaria sp. Silwood2. The sequence goes on from CAJNSZ010002038.1 coordinate 9,996, forward strand.
TTGGATACGGAATTTTCACTTTCTTTGATTTTATTAGAACTTGATAATTTCTTTTATAATAAAAGAGATCATTTTCCATTTGTTCATGCAGAGAATAGAGAAAATTCACGCAATAAAATCAATATCTTATTCAAATTTCCATCATCGACAAGCTAAATAGTTTACCCTAATTCTACTATTTATCCTTGAGTACTATTTTCGTGACCAGAAGCTTAGACTAACAATCAATGAATTGAACAAATGATCATTAATTTATTTAGATAATCACTTATTCAATTACTTAGATCTTTCAAATATATGTAAACGTCAGTAAATCAAATAAAAAAATAAGTAAAAATATCAAAATATATGAGAATATGAATCACTCATATGACGCATACGACTTGTTGTACGTCTCTATGCATTATATGCTCTTATCCTTTACTTGACAATCAGCTGAGTGTGAACAAACAAACATATCGAAGAAATACAAGTTGCTTGATATGAGAGCAAAATATGTGATGCAGAAGTCGTCATTAGAAGAAAATCATGAAACAAATTTAAAAAAGCAATAAAAAAGAAGATCAAATTTTGGGTTAAAACAGTTGTATAGGATAATCCTAAAAAAGAAAAAGAGGTAGACGAGCTAAAACCAAACCTATCTTACTAGTAAAATAGCTTGATTTTCACTCTCCAGATTGCTATACAAGGTCCTCTTGAATTTCTTATTTATTCTCTGTTTCTTTATTAAATTTTCTTTTTCTTATATCAAATTAATCTTTATGGAAATAAAACTTAATTTTTCCATCGATAATATCTCATTTTTTTTACTGATATTTTAATATAAGAAGCTGACCATTTCATTTATTTTATCGGTCAGAAATTATGTTCGCTTTATCTTAATAATAAACCAAGTCTTTTTTCATTAGCCTAATATCTAACTAACACCCGATCACATCAAGATGAAGAGTCCTAACTCAATATCAATATCTCTAACTCACATTATCTACTGGAAAGTCTCTGGAAAGGCACAATGCCTTCCAATAGAAAATATTTTCTTTTGATCAGCTGATTTTCTGTTCAATTAATTACACAGTTCAAGTAAGAATTCTACTAAAGATTTGACATCACTAACTAGAATTACTGAAGGAAAATTTATTTCAATGTTTGGATCCTGTACAACAAGAGAAGTTATCTTCAGTTAATTCTCTTCTTCTCAATAAAAATTTTAGCTGAAATCCGAGTCTAGACTTATATTTTGTCTATTGAACTTCAAACTTGGAAATGATTAAATAGTAAAAACATAATCGAAATTTTTTTATATAGATTACTAATGTTTGTAATCGGTATATCTTAAACTTATCATACTCTTCGTAACATCTATATGGATTTCATAAAATATTCTTATATTAAAAAAGATTTTTCTTACTCACTAGTGAGTTTTTGTCGTAATTCTAAATTGATCAAATATCTGTTTTTCTTCTGATTGAACGTAACACTTTTAACACACAAACGAACACCAGGTGTAATGAGTTCTTCCTCTTCTTCGGGATATTTCGAGTATGGACTTATATCCATAATAAAACCATCCAACACTTCCATGATGAATAAAGTATTTCCCAGTGCCTTTGCTTTTTTACGATTGCGTGTGCAGGATGTATACACTGTAAATGATCGATGTGAACTTTTATTTTTAGCCATTTCTTCATATTGAATGATTTGCTCAGGTGTCATATTAGCACTTCGGTAAATTGTTTTGTTCTTAGTCAATTCTTTGTTAAATGGATTATTCAATAATAAGAAACAAAATGGACCTAACGTAGGTACTTTGCTTCGCCATATGTTCTCTTGTTCTTTGTCTCCTACTAATTTCATAGTTGTATTCAATGCTTTGTATAAGAAATTTTTCGATGTATAGAGATAAACACATTGCTTCCATACTTCTTCCAATCCTTCATTCTTCTTTTGTCTAAGCATTGCTGCCATTTTTTCAGCTTTTCGTTCTTTTCCTATTTGTTTTCCTTCTTCGATAATACCTTGAGCTACTTTTTCAACAAACATCGATATCATTGCTGAAGTTTTCGAAGATATATCATTTGGTTCAAAGTTTAGGTATTTTTTTATTTCAATGAAAAATGGAGATGCAGAACCAAAACGACCACCAAATGAAGATTCCGAACTAATGAGAAGACCCATAAAACGTTCTTCTCGTAAATGTTCATCTTTGCTCTTATGTTCAATTTCTTTTATAGCTCTTTTCTTGTGGTAATTACTGTTAGGCATTTGATATTTACTATCGACAATAATATTATCATTGGCCACCATGGCTTGTGGTTGATACCTTTTATAAGCTTCTTCTACGACAAAATTTCCTGCGCCGAAAGAATAACGCTGTTCCACTGGTACGTGTGTAACCGATGGATTCCAATTTGAATGCGAAGACCAAACACCATTTTTTGACAAATCATTTGACGTTGAATATGGAAATGTGGCCATAATAATTATTTTCCTTTCTAATCAGTATCTAAAAGCGAAACAATGCCATAATCAGTTGTTTTACAATACATAATAATATAAAGTTTCTCACGAAATATTTTCTTTAGAAAAGTATTTGTTTCAATCGTTTTATAAAAGAAAAAAGAATTCTCATATTACATTAAAATAGGAGTTCGATTTGTTGTAAAACAGAAGAGAATTATGCGATGTTTGAGAAATCTCTGTCAAAAGCAAAATTCATCGTATTGTTTAGTCGAGGAATATTCTGAAACGAATGAGTGAATTTTAATTAGAATTACCATCTGTTGACTTATGCATTGGTGAAAATGTTTTAAAAAATATGACATAAAATGATAAAACGAATCCATATTCAATCTACCTCAAATGTGCCGGTCAAAATAAACAATTTTATGAAAACATAAATTTTATTTATTGAACAAGTTTGAAAGAATCAATAAGCATTTCGTTTGTCTTATCAACCAAAACATATTAGTTGTTTAGCTATTGAAAATTTTGTACAGAAAAGAATATATTATTATTCGATAAATTTGCAATTAGTGAAATATTTAAATGAATATAAAAAGTAGGAGAATAAACGCAAGTGCAATACAATGAATCATATAAGTAAACTACGTAGTCAAAGAAATTGAAGGATTGATAGGTATGATACGATACAATTCAAAATATATAAACATTAATATATAATTTAACATGATGTCTAACGACGTAGAAAATTAACGGAATAGCTATAAAACCGATATCACGCAACTATTCTTTCATGGTTATCCGAATTTGATTAGTTATGAGAACTAAATCGCACAACATTTAGATGAATTGAAGACTAAAATATGCAACAAGTTAAATTGAAACACAATAGTGCACAGATTCATTACACTTGTATAGAGCATCAATGAATCTGCACTAAAAAATAGACGATCGCATTTCAACTATGTAAAAACATTTGATTAACAAGTCATTGAAATTTTTGCGAGACACGAACTGAATGGAGTGTTGAAGGGTATAAGGGTAGAAATTTGCCCATCCCCCCCCCCCCCCCCCACAGACCGTGACAGAAAAACATCAAAGACCATCAGATGTCATAATAAACTTGGTAGATGGAAGATTAGTGGTTGTAAGTGATTCAAATTTCAGAAAAAACATATAAAAAATTTGCTCGTTAAAATTTTGCCTCCTAAAACCCTCAAATTAAAGAGCTAGAAAACTATATGGAATAAAAGAATATTATTTCTTCAATAACAACAGTTAGTTCGTGTTTCACATTTTTAATCCTGCAAGGGATTGCGCTAACAGCTTTTTTAAAATTATACAAACATTAAAATATTTCAAGATAATTGAAGATTAATAAAGTTTTACTATTCAATGAACTTTACACCAAAAAATCGAACGAGATAAGAATTTTAAATGAATAAAAAAGGTATTTAGATCATACAATCCAAATAACTGAAATTAACGTCAGTAACTAAAAATAATAAGAGAACTATGTGCAATATTGAGTGATAGATTATGAAAATTTTTACATCATTTTAAACAAATAAAACTTAATTAGCCATGCCATCTGAAAAAGCAGAAGATTATGTTATGACCAACGCTAAGTGTAGCTGTAACCGGTCAAAATAAGTCCGATAGGAACGAACTAATATTTACATTGTAAGTTTCTTTTCTTGAATTCTCAAAACATATAATATGAAATCAAACAAAAAATGACAAACTCACTTTTACGAATTTATGCTCGATACTGTGGATTCATATCGAAGTGATCCCGTGAAATATGCAAGATATTTTCAACGAAAATTAACTTATTAATAGTATTCTAGCTCTTGTCTATTCATAGAAATATTTATGGATATGATAATGTTAACTTTGTATCCAAAAATAAGTATTTTTTTTGCAGCCAATATTTTACAAAAGTATGTGAAAATGAAGAAAAAACAACAGAAAAATTCTGACAAATATTTAGATTGGACTGCTGTTGAAAAAAGTTGTATTGATCGGTTGTTATACCGATGGTGATGAGTCTTATACTAGGTCGCGTTAGGCAGGACGTTAGCCTATACCAGTTTCAGCTATAAATAATCTCATTACGTACATTTAGTATATTGCTTTAGTGGAATATATTTTCTAATACATATACTCTTCCAGTAAGGCAATGATTTATGAAGAAAAATGAAATCAAAATTAGACTGATAATAAATCAATGTACTAGCAAATCTAAAGTCCCTAACAATTAGTTCTCTGTATTGGTTGCATTTATTCAATGTGGATCTCGGGATTCTCTGATAACTGCTGTTTATTGCTTTGTCATATATACTTATTTTGTAGCCTAGAAAAAAAGCTTACCTACGCAGCTAAACCAACGACGAAATGGTGCACTATCCGTGTAATTATGTGATTACTATCAGAAGCTTATTATAGTGAGAGCTGGAAGATAGATCATTGAATATTCTATGTAATGCTTTCCAGAAATGGTCCGAATGACTCGAAAACAACGTAGACTCATCATCGTAAGTCTGAAAATGAATATCAACAAGGTGTTGAAAATGGCGTTTATTTAAAACCATTTCTTGTATAATGAATACGCTTGCTTTTCGATTGCAAACTTATTTCAAGAATCGTAATCTTATTCTTAGAAAGGGCACTTTTTAGACCTCCTTTATAGCTTTCTATAAGATGCTTACAAAAGGAATCAAAGTATCAATATGTTAGAAACGTCTTACGTCCATTTTTTTCAAATAGTTTCTTCCATAAAACCTCTTCTATCGAGTAAGTTAAGTCATTGGCTACATAGACTGACTCATCAATAGTATTATCAGTTCAGTAAGTTCTAACATCATAACTCATTTAGCAAAACTCAATTTGACCATAATTTTGAAATACAGTAGTAAATGATCAAATGAGGCACTCCAGTTCTATCCAAACGGTATCGTTTTCGGGCCGAAAATGAACCATAAAAGTGGTCAAAACGGAATCTTAAGGTATGTTTCTTGTATGATCGTATTCTAAGATTGTGCAAGATCTTCTATTATTCATAGAACATTTTATAGAGAATTCAAATAGAGTTTTTCATTAATCTCATCGCTCTGTTCTAATCTCTGCTCTTCCCTCTTTCCTAACAAATCGTTCTTCATTACCTTCTGCCACTTTCCATCACTTTTTACTCAACATTGCCACATCTATCCATCTGATTCATACTTACCATTTCAACGACTTTAGCAAAAACATGTCTAGATAAAAACAAATAAAAATTTAATATATAAAATATATACTTACATATACCATGATATTATTAAAATATCTAAATAAAAAAAAATAAAAGTTTAATTTATAACATTCGTACTTACACACACCACAGTATTATCGAAATATCTAAATAATAAGAATTTTATATATAAAATGGATACTTGTCTATTCGATGGTATTATTGAATAGTCTCAATAAAAGATGAAAATTTAGGATATAAAATTTATGCTTACATTTTCGACAATATTGCCAAAATATCTAGAAAAAAAAAAGCAGAATTTTATATATAAAATTCATACTTACCTATTCAACGATTTTATTGAATTATCTAAATCAAAAAAAGTATATAAAGTTTCTATACAGGATGCTCCATAAATAATACGACGATAAGAAATTTAAGTATCTCCGACAGATGTCGACTAAACGAGCTGAAATTTTTACCAGTGATAGAGGCATATTCAAAGTTTAAATCCATAAAGACATACACAAAGAGGCCCTTTGTTAAGTATTACTATTGACCTCAACAGAAAACTTTTACTCTTTTAAAGATAGGAGAAGAAACAATATACTTAACAATGAATCTCTTTAGGCATATCTTTAGGAATATGAAGCTTGAATATGCGACTATCAATGATAAAAAAATCAGCTCGTTTGCTCGATCCATAACTGAGATATTCAATTTTTTTTCAACACAGTGACTTTCGTGCTACTCTGTTTATTGTTTCTTTTCTTATCTGTGAAAAAGTAAAATTTTTCGTGTTGAAGTCAATAGTGATACTTAACAAAGGTTCTCTCTAGACATGTCTTTATGGATATAAACTTTGAATATGCCTTCATCACTGGTAAAAGTTTCAGCTAGTTTGGTCGACACCTGCCGGAGATACTTAAATTTCTTATCGCCGTGTTATTTATGGACTACCCTGTATAATCAGATATGATCTCGTAAGATATTGTGATCAGCAAATTTTATGAGAATCTTGCAAGATTTACTTTAGCATCTTATTATAAGATAGATATTAAAAACGGCTAAAAACGCCACGTAAACAGTGTTTCGTTACGGTGTCGTAAATGGTGTAGGATAAACGGCTCGTAAAACGTTCCGTAATGTATCTGTACATGTATGATTAGCCGATAGTCGTACATAAAAAATATCGGGTCACAGTAAACAAGCCATTTTTTTTATCTGTTTACCGTCGTGTATGGGCCGTTAATATAGGCCAGGGACATTAAGAAGAAGGATAGATCAAATTTTTATCATGTTTTACGTTACTGTTCTCTTTTTATATATCTAATTTTATCGGTTACATTCCAGAGGCAATCATTGATTGTGTTACGCTAGACATCTCAATTCTTAAACCTTATAAGAAATTTGACTAAGATCGCATTTGAAAACTGATAGTCATAATTACCGCAGAAAAATATTCAGTGACGACTTGTAAACAAAAATAAGGCTAAAATTTAGTTAAGTCAGGAATGTAATATTGCCAATATGTGTTGAATAAGTGATGTTGCTGTTGTGTTATTCAGTTAAATAATTGTGGTCACTGATGCGTAAATTACTGTTCTTTTAATTGTATGGAGAAGAGACAGTGAAAAATTAAAAGAGTAATGCTTCATTTCATCTTTCACAACATAAACAGTGTAACAACAAGTTAACACACGCGTAAAAAAATATTGTTGATAATTTTTCTACATTAACGAAAATGTCATCAATGAAGGTGTATAGATGGGTAATTATTCAAACTAATTATTATGGTTGTCACAATTATCACATATGTACACATATTTACGAATGATACAAGAAGAAAAAGACGCATGCTAATAGACCTTGACAAAAAGCCTGAAGTTAAATCAATGCTCCTAATAATTACAGTAATGAAAGAACAAACAGAAATTTTAAAAGAATCACTAAATAGGCAAATTTTCTATTTAAACTTTAGAATTTTAATCAACTTCTGGAACAGAATATTTTCATTATTATTTAAGGAGCATTTTTCTTTATATTCGAGCCGAGAAGTAGGATGTCTCTTTTTCCAAAAAAAATGAAGCAAAAAATATTTTTTTTTTGTTTTTGATGGAAATCGATTCGATTCGTCAATTAGAAATGTGACGTTTGAACTATTTATTTAATCTTAATTCTTTATAGATTCGAATCGATTGTTATTTGGTATTATATAAGTTTGTATATATATATATATATATGGAATGTTTTGTTTGTCTTTTGTTATTGAAAAAATTTCAGAAGTCGAGGAAAATAAGTGTGGAGTTAAATTTATTTGAATAAGAAATAAAGAATAATGATTAGCAACGCGTTTCAAATGATTCTTCCCCAGGTTATACACAGATTGTTATGAATGATACATAAGAAAAATATTGAATCAGACAAAAAAAAAACAAAAAATCTTAAGCAAAGTAGTGGGTCACAAGAGAAAGAAGGACTAGTGAGTCGTGAAAGAAGGAAGAACAATTATGTAATGATTTTACGACAGAAGATAACATGGATTATGTAGAACGGATGATATTATTGTAGTATTTGATTTGTGATGATGTGTTTGAATTGTAATTTATATATTAATATTGATGATGATTTTAGTTATTGGATTTTTAGTTGAAAATTGAGAATTGCACTTTTCGGAATAAGGATTGATGTTTAAGAATTTGAGAGTTGAGAATTAAGAAGTTGAGAATTAAGAGTTGGTGTTTAAGAATTATGAATTGGGATAATAGTTGAACACTGAGCATATTTAATACAAGAAAATCCAACGTAATTTTCGTACAAATAGAAAATATTAAATTAAGAATTAAGAATTCAGATTTAAGAGGTCGTGGTCGTAGAAGAATCAGTGTGCATAATATTGAAAAGAGGAAAAAATTGAATAGGTATAGGGTGTGGGTGTGGGTGTGGGTGTGGGTGTGGCTGGAGGGT
>CAJNSZ010002039.1:0-11446 GCA_905329745.1 Rotaria sp. Silwood2
ACCCCCGTCCCCAAGTTTTGGTTGCTTGCGACACCCCTGGTAATGGTATTGGCATAAAAGAAAAATAGACAGGCCTTTCCAGGCAGGCCAGGCAGGCCGAAGAAAATGCCAGGCAGGCAGGTCAGGCCAAACAAATAAGTTGGCAGGCACAGGCAGGCTTGAAATTCAGAGGCCTGTCATAGGCCGGCCAGGCCTGCAAAAATGCGGCCTGGTTGGACCTCTGCTGGGTAGTGTCAACAAGACCTATTCGTAGCCATAATATGAAGTTCAACGGCGTCCTACAATTTAGTATGTTCCCCACATGAGAGAAATTTTCTAACCTTGTAGGATACAGTAGGATAGAAGATACTAGAAAACCTAACAATTTTACAATGAATGAGTTCGATTAAGAACATTCTTTATGAAAATTTTGAACTTGAAAATCAATCTTTATCATTAAAACCAAAAACGATTCATGTATATGGGAAACAAATGAATTCATAAGCTTAAATTTGAATATTTTCAAATTTAAAAAGAAAATCAATTGATAAATCTCACTTACTAAATTCTTTCGATTGATTAAGATGTTTTAATGATGAATTAATTGATTCTCTTTCTGTTCGTAAATAATTTAATTTTATATATAAATCTTTTCGTTGTTGTTCAAGATTTTCTACAAGATTTTTTTCTTGTATTGTACGTTTTTGGATATCATTTATTGATTGATCAATTGTTTGAATATTCGTATTTGCTTGATTAACTTTTCTTTGATTTGTTTGTACTGTATCATCCATACTTTGTAATTCAAGTCCAATTGCTTTTTCACGTGATTTTAAATCATTTATTTGTTCAAGTAAACGAGATTTTTGTGCTGATAATTCTTGCATACGTTGACGTTCCCATTCCAAACGACTTTTACGTTCCATTTCTTTTCGTGCAGCCTAAAAATAAATCAATGTATACATATGAATTATGTCTGGACACGAAAAACTAATTGAAAATATACAAAAAAGAAATTATATATTTTATAAATCAAGTGTCATAAAAAAATTGTTCATGCATAACACAGAACAAATGATTTTGGTTTTCTTTTGCATGAATATGACTCAAACTCGTCTTATTAGATATAAAGACGTGATCTCCTGATTCATGCATAAGATCATAAATAGATTTTATTGAATTTACTTCTCGTTGTTCAAATAATTTTCTTCGTTCTTCTTCTTTATGATGTTCAATTTGTCTTTGTCTTTCTAATTGTCGTTCAGATTCCATTTGCTTTCGACGTTCTTGTTCATCTTTTTGTTTTTGTAATTCTAATTCACGTTTACGTTCTATGATGAAATAATTTATTATTAGATAGAAAAAGAAAAAAAACAAAATATTTATTTACCTCGTTCTTCACGTTCTCTTTGTTCACGTTCTTCGTGTTCACGTAATAATTGTCGACGTCGTTCTAATTCTTTAAAACCATCCTAAAAGAAAAATATTTAATTTGTTGAAATCTATAAATTATGAATACAAACTTCATAATTCTTTTGACGTTTGTCTTCATAAGATACAATGCTATTTTTTCGTTCAGGTTCTTCTGTTTCAGGTGAATGATTTTCCGTTGTAATCGTTGATTTAAATGCATCTTTAATTTCCTGATTAATATTGACTAATGCTGGATAAATATTGGGTTTTACTAATGAACCTGTACGTTGATGTTGTGCTGTATTTCCATTTAACCAGTCGTCAGGTAAACGAGATGGTAAAATTTGACCAGCACGTACAACATCACAACAATGCATCGCAATCACGAATTCATCAGGTGTTAAACGACCATCTTTATCATGATCAGCTAAATTCCTAAAATGGGAAAATCTCTTTGAAATTAAATTATATGAGGATTATAAAGTTTTAAAAACAATCTGTTGCATATACTTTAGAAAATTAGTTCTTATTTCAATTATCAAATATATTTCTTGAATTACAAATGGATAGAACAAAAAAAATGATTCTTCCAAATTAAGAAGTTGCAGATCTTTCCAGACCTGAGTTTAACTTCAAAATAACAGAAATGTGCAGCTCCCCCTATTTCAGATGCTAATATTTATGCATTTTATTGATGAATTAAGTATAGACCGAATCAGTTTTTCTGTCTTATTGTGTTCCAAAAGCAAAAGTTTTATACCAATTTTCAAATGAGAGAAAATAGATTTGATTGATTCATTTTACATAGGTATTAGACAAAGTTGAGATCTAGTTTGTTAGCCGCCATGACTGAATGGCTATGTTGTTCGATACGTATTCATAAGATACTAACAGTTATGAAATAATTCTGAACAAGTCAATAACAGCTATTTGTCCCTGAATTATGTGTCCTATAGCATGCAGATTACGTTGAAACATAGATCTGTTCCTCTGGTTAGTTACTGTGCATTTCGCAAGAATTTTGCCCCCAGAACTACAGCTAGATAGCATCTGACGCCATAAGATAGCTGAAAACCACGAGTATTCATCTTCTTTCTATTTTATTTCAGCAAATTGAGACCAAAAACAGAAGAAAAAGTCTTCAATCTCATGCTTTTTTAACAATATTTTTCATCGATATTTATGCATTTTCTATGATAGAATAATAATTGTCTTCTCTCAAAATTTAATACTTTAAAAAAATCATTGCCGATGTCCAGATAAAAGAAATCATCGATGCATATATTACAACATGAATAAGTGAAAATGAAGAATGTTTCTAGCTAAAAGAAACATAGCACGTGTCATGTTTTCTTAATTCAAACAAAAATTAAAATTTATTTTTAAATAAAATAAAACTATTACATAGTTTTACGCCTAACTAAAAACGAAATTCTGCACATGACATTGCTCCTGTTTAGTAACAGTTTAAAGACTTATTGAATGAGAATACCAATCATTGTAAATAATCTCAACAACGAAGTTAAAATGTTTGACTTCAGCTTGTACTACGACAGTTTATCATAAAATGAGAAAAATAGTATTTGGATTTTTTCTTATCTAACGATTATCAATAATACGAATAAAAAACCTTCAAAATCAACTTGAATATTATCTATATTAGACTGGATTAAACTTAAGTTGATTACAAAGTGCTAGATTTCGACGTTAGAAACTAAGATCTCGTCATAAAAAATAGCTTCCACTCTTTCTGTAGTCGTTAAAGTCTATCTTTCATACTTAATTTACTAAGTTATTCAATCAAAATATATATATATACATTAGCACTGTGGTTACATTATGTCAATAGTATGAATTGTCCTGCGGTAATTCGTCTTGCGATGTGTAATCTTAGCATTCGGAGGAGAGAAAATTATAGATAAAGAAATGAATCAGAACGAAAATATCAATAATCAAGAGAAAAGGTTTTGTGTAAAAAAAAATAATACGGATAAGCAACAAACATTAGCAAATATGGATACCAATATCTTCCTGGCATTTTCCTTGAAATGACTTGAAGCAAAAGAAATGTCAGCAATACGACTGATACCTATCCTTAGAATAATGAACGAGAGTAATGTAAAATTTCTATTGAATAATTTTGATTTTGTCAATCAATTCTATGCTCTCTTTTGTCTATTAAGATTCATAGATGTTCACTTCGATGATTACTTAAATAGATCTACGTTATTTTTCCTTAGCATCGTGTAAAAATACGTTTTTAATCATGCAGATAGTCATTAAATAACCATTTTATAGAATATTTATCCGATTCGTTTTTCCTCGCATATCATCTTTTATTAAGTCATTTTCTTTGATCAATATAATTGTTTATTTACTTTGACCAGTCATTAAATAAATATATCTATCAGTCAATTTTGTTTTCATACTCATCTGCCATTAATAATTCCTATGTCTATAGAATCAAGAATGTTATAATAATGACTTTGTTTTTTTTTTTGTCCAGCCGCAGAAGATGATTGATCGATATTTTGACGTCAACAAGTTTCATAATACCTAGAGCAATTTATAATGCTTAGTAAGCACACATAAATGATCCTGAATAGTCTCTAAAATGGTAGATTACTCGTTTCAAGGGTGTTCTTATTTTCAAACAATGATTTCCTTTTACATTTGACTATGTTTACAGTATTAGAATGTATGTAATTTAATCACTACAAGAGAAATATTTCTCAGTTAATCGAAACTAAACTCAAAGTTTTTTCTCATTAAGAATTTAATGATAATTCCATTATTTAAGCAATATAATTTACCATATTTGCTGAAGTACTGTTTGTGATAAACCAGTTTTTTGAAGAAGATTTCTTGCTTGTAAACCACTCATAAATCCATTTGTTTTTGTTGCATCAACTAATGAATGAAATTGTTGAAGATATTTTGAGCGAATTGTTGGTGTTAATGGTGCAGGTGGAATAACAACTGATTTTAAAGGTTGACTAAAACTAGAAAAAAAAATCATTAAGAAACAAAATTTAATCGATTATTTATTTTCTACATACGTCGCAACTAATGGTTGGCTCGGAACTATAAAACAAAAATAGTTGATTATTATATAAACAATATGAGTAGAGCAAAAGGTTAACAAAAGCATTATTCAAGTCAATATACACAATACATATCTATCTTACCACTCCAACTATTGACTGGTCCTTTAATATGAAAAATTTTATTGCAATGCTTTGATTTTAGATATCTGAGAGAAAGAAAAAAGATTAAGACGAAATAACTTACGAGCTATTGACAATGAAGACATAAGCGGTGGTACACCATTTGCTGTTATTGCAATTGCATCGGAGAGAAGAGTTGGTGGAAGGTTTTGTGGTAGTGGTCCTTTTTTCTGAACCTTAAATAATAACGATTAAATACACTGTATAGAAAAAAAAAAGAATTTTATTTTTATTTACTTGAGATGAAATTAAATGACAAGCAATAGTGAATTCTCGCTTATCTAAACGACCATCGGCTGTCATATCTGATAGATTCCTAGAGAAAAAAAACAACGATGTATAATTATTCTTTCGTTTTTGAAAAAAAAAATTAACCATATTTTATGAAGAATATCTCCAGGTAAACCTGATTTTAGAAAAAAATTTCGTGCTTGATCACCTTGATAAAAATAAAACAATAGTTTTTTGTAGAAAATTTTATTTGAAATATTTTTTAAACTATACCCGTTACATAACCTTGTATTGGGTTACATTGTTGAAAGTACAAATCGTACTTTGCCCGTTCCTCGGCATTGATTCTCCAATCACCTGCATACATATATTATTTTTAATATTTACGTTGACTTTAGTACTATTTTCATACCTGCCATATGCAAAATTTTGTTGTTATCTCATCATAAAAATAAATTCGAATACGAGAAAAAAAATGAATATTCTTGTATAAAAATCTATAATCAACGTATATAATCAATCTCTACCGAGATTGAGATCAAATTTCTTGAGATGAAAACGAAGAAGAACGAGAAAAGAAAAAGTAAACAACAACTGTTCACCTTGCAGTAAAACACGCATACACACGTTTATGCTATTCTACGGTATGAGAAGAAAAGAAAAGAATGAGAAAAGATCGGATACACTGGCCATTGGTATGTAGGAGGAAAGTGTATGGTTAAAACAATATGGCTTTATTAGTAGATGTCACTCAATAACATAAAAATATAACTTTTTCGAAAAAGAAAAAAACCTATAAAGAAAAATATTAAACCATCATCTTACTAATGATGATATTCAATTGACTAAATACAAATCATTGAACAAATTAACATAGAGTTCTTGCAACGTCATTAAGTGTACATAGAATATTTTCTCAAAGTAATTTTCTATTTCGACAATACATGACAAAAATGTCAAGAAAGACATTACAAATGTTAACTAGGCTAAAATTTTGATTAGAGATCTATGTAACACTTTTTTCAGTAAATTTTTATATCATTCAGCTAAAATACACTTAAATGCTTCTTATTTTCAACTCACATTTTGGACTACATCGAAATATTACAGTTCAGAAAAAATTCATAACTTATGTCAACAGATGTGCACTTAAAGAAACATGCCAAAATTTGTTTTTATTTAATTTTGATTATTGAAAGAAGATTTTTCAATCGACTTGACTGAAAAAAAAAGAATAACGATGAAACAACCTTATTCACAAAAAAAAAATTGGAGTTACGTTGTGAGTAGTGCCTGGCGTGACTCACGGCAGTCACGGTCACGATCACGGTCACGGCCGTGACCGTGACCAATACTTTGTGAACGTTCGTGACCGTGGCCGTGACCGTGACTGGAGCTTGGTCACGGTTAGGCATGAGAACTTTTTCGAAATTTTGGAAACCCCCGAGGGGGAGTAGGGAGACCTGCGCGAAACTACCCCTCCTCACTCGGTCGTCGGTTTTTATGAAAAATTGGGAAGTTTCTAGTATTCGTGATTTTGGAAACCCCTGAGGAGAAGTACGGGCACCTCCGCGAAGCTACCNTCTCTCCCTTCTCTTCTTATTTGTAAGAATAAAGTCAATTATCCAATGATTATAAGAAAATAAACATAGCGCCATATGAAATCTATCAAAAATTATATGGAAAATTATAATGGAAAGGAAATTTAAAAAAAATATTACAATTCGGAAAGAATCGGAAAAAAATCAAGAATTCGGATAAATTCGGAAAGTCGGAAGGCAGTCGGAAAAACTTAGGAAATTCAGAAAATTCCGACTAATTCGGACGATCTGGCAACCCTGTCTGGGATCCTTGGGAATACTTTTAATGAACTCCTCAGAGGCTAATTAGTCGAGTTAGGTCAATACATGACGGGGGGTCGATAAGTGTGTTTGTCCCCGACATTTTTCTATAATCACCTCTCAGGAAGGTTCAGCATAGCGAATGAAAAATACAGATACATCAAAAGAAATGACAACAAAAAATAGACGATATGCTTAAATATAATAACTTAAAACAAAAAGCAATTGTTGAATATATCGATATCGTTGAACCAAGCATAAGAAGCAAGCAAGCATGTAAATAAATGTGATCTATGAAGTTAATATAAATTGTCAATAAGATTAAAAGTGAGACGAAGTCGGAAACTTACAACTGAAAATTTCATCTATTTATTGCAATATTTAATTATTTGACAACGTTTTTGTTTTTTCAAAGATAAAGAACAAGCATACATGAGCAATGTTTCTAGATGATGATATCTTATCTTAATAACCAGGCATATGGTATTAAGGTATCTTTTGATAGAAATAATCTGATTGAATCAATACAGTTGTTCTGTCTACTATTATCAGTTCAACACAATTCCTTACAATCAAATTATGAATCTATCATAAATCTTTCAATACAAACAAATATCTCACTTATATAAATATCTTTTTCGTTGTATGATTATGAACTTTTCACTTTTCAAAGAATAAAATCTTGTTTTAATATATTTCTATTCATACATTATTATTCTCATTCTGAATAAAAAACGGTGACAATTACTACAGCTAACAAAAAAAACATCTACTAGCTTTATATAAAAAAGATGTATAATATACAAAAGAAAACAAAAAAACCAAACTGACTGAGATTATTGAAATTTGACTATGAATAAAAAAAAAACACATAAACTATTTATTTATACATCGCCTTCGACTAGAGTAGAAAGAGAAGATTGTTTACCACTTGCTGATGAAAATCGAGGATGATTATTTGTTATTAACGGTCCATAACCATTGCTGGCTTTATCGGATGTTGGTGGTGGAGGTGGGAAATTAATACTTCGACGTCGAATTGAATCATAACTTTCAGATAAATCAACAGGATCAGATATTTGACGTTGTATTTCAGGTGCATATGGTTCACCACCTAATTCACGTTTTCGTTTACGTTTTAATTGTTTTGGATCTTTTGTATAAAATGTTTGCCATAATTGATTGATAACCTGAGAAAAATATAATCAAATCTTTGTTTTTTCTATGATATTATAAACCAAATAAATTTACTTCAGTACAAACAAAATCACTTGTATTTGATGAAAGTAAACGAAGCATAAATATTCCATCTGGTTCAAGATAACCAAAAATAAATTCTCTATACCAATCTTTAACATATTCTGGTGGTTGAGAATTAAAATCAGTATCACGTTTCATTAATTGTAAACGTCGTTTTATATAATTATATTGTTTATCAGGAAAAAAACGTGTTACCCATACAACAACATCAAATATAGACTAACGAAAAACAAAATGAATATAAATATGGGTAAGATAAGATCAGAATTGAAATCAACATATTTTCATTGGGACTGATATATTGTATGGGGTCGTGAAAGGCTTGCGTCAAATATCATATTTTCACAACTCATGTATTCGAAAATTATTCAGTAGCGATGACTTTAGTATTTTTCTCTTATAATTTTCATAGGAAAATGAATCCTTTTTTGTAAACGATAGAGTTGTCGAAGGCATAAACGTGTAGAATAGACGAAGTATCAGTGAATTAAAAAGGTAATGAATCTCGAAGATATAGGACATATGGACTGTGTAAGAATGTCTTGAGCGCATTGACACTACAAGAAAATAATATCACATTTTTCGCTAGTACATGTATTACTAAGCGCGAAGTCACAACCAAAAATTTTCTTCTTATCGAGATCGGGACCAAAAGCAACTGATTTCACTCATATCAAGCATGCAATAAATGAAGAATACATACGACTATAAAAACCATCATATACCAAAACCAAATAAAAGTAAAAATCTAAATAATAAATATAATCGCTATGTAAACATAGGATAATGAAGATAAGTATTTACTTGTTGTGAGAATAAATTGAGAGGAAGAACACATTGTACTGTATAACGATGTGAATCTCGTGGATGAAGTGCTTCTCGAATTTGAAAATCGCATAATGTTACTTTTGGAAAGTATCGTGATTGTGTATCCCAACCTATAACATACAAAATTAAATTTTTCTTAAAAAATCTCTGATGTTTTTTTAATACCTCGTCCTTCAAGAATTCTTTGAAGTACTTGTATTCCAAATAAATGAAATTCTTGTCCCAAAAATAAATTCAATAAAAATATTTGACAAACAGCATTCGTTATAAAAAGTGCTTTCGTTGTAAAATAAACAATAATTAAATAATTGCCCAAATATTTGCCCATAAATATGCATACTGTCATAAATATACGTTTTATACTAATACGATCACCACGTTCATCAGCTTGTCGTCTTGGATCATCAACATATTTATCAATAGCTTCAACAATATATTCCATTAATTCTGCTTTATGTTTATCATCTTTTGTTGCTGTATCAACTGACTTATAATTAATAGCTGCATCAACAATATCACGTACATCAATACCACTACGTCGTGATAATGAACGCCAAACAATATGTGGAAAATAAAAACAAAATGCTTGAAGAAGTAATATAAATGGTATCCATTGATAATAACGTAATTCATGTTGGCGTCTTTCTCTTTCGATTTTTGGTACTTTTTGTTCAAGAGGAATATAATAAGTATTTGATACCCAACATATATCGTTAACATATTCCTAGAGAAAAAGAATTTCAATAAAGATTCTATTCAGATCAATGTTTCGAAATACAATATGACAAACTGCTCGCTCCTTTTAAAGAAATCTGCACGACCTTTCCGATATCCGAAAATTAAGTTTGGACGAGCTTTAGCGCACTACATCTTAGTCAAAGTAGAAACGAAAATTATTTCAAATATATCAAATGAAAGAATAAACAATTCTCTATAAAATGTTATACTAATGATTAGCTTGTTACGAGTCATTTGTCAACAGGGAGTATTTTGGGTAAGGAACTCCGTGGCAATCTAGTTAAATTTCTATGGAAAAAAAGCCTTGACAAGTGAGCTCGTCCATTTCTAAAAGTCTCGATTCTTATATCATTATCTTGCCATTAAATGATCGACTCATAACTTCTAAAGAAGAAGTCAATCAATTGAGACGGATATATTCAAGAACTTTCATTTACAATAAAATAAATATATATTTACCTCATAATTTTTCGTGAACTGAGCCGGTACCCAACCTATAATAAATAAAAAAAAAATTCATCTTTCAAATTTTTATACAAATTATTTTTCACTTACATTGTATATGTTTCGTACCAAATTGTTTATTAGTTACAATAATAGCAAAAAGAACAAGCATTAAAACGGTATATTTATACGAAAGACGATCAGCGAAACTATCATCACAACGTGATGCGCCGAAGACAAGTGATGGTAAACGTGTAACTATACCAATGATATCCATTATATTAGATCTGAAAAAAAGAGATCACACATCTTGTTGTAATAACAACAACAACAAAAAAAAACAGTAATAACAAAAAAACAATGAAAGAAAAAATTAATCATCGGCCATTGAATCGTCTTCTTTTGTTTTCTTGTCTATTTGTGTTGTTTCAGATTCTAAATAATCAACAACAAACCGAAATTTTTCGAAAATTCGCAATAAAAAAATAATAATAAAACCTTTTTTATTGCCTTGTTTTGTTGAATATTTTTTTAATTTAGCAACAAAAAAACCATCCAAATTATGTAAATGTGGATAATATCGACGGCAATATTTCATACATGGATGAAATGATGTACCTTTGAAACTGGAGATTAAAAAAAACACGATTAAACATAATAAAATAAAGTCAAACAAAGGAAAATTTATTTTTAATATACCTTGTAAAACCTTCTACACCAAATTCTAAACCTGTTTCAACAAGTTTTACTGGTCGATTATTTAATGCATATTGTACTACAGCTTCATTTTCTTCAACCTATTTGAATTTAAAATTTTTTAATTTTCTTCTTTTTAATCTATTTATCTTACTAAGATTGAACAAGTTGAATAAACAATATATCCACCAGTTATTGAATTTTCATTAATAGAATCGATTGCATTTAATAGAAGTTGACGTTGAGCAGTAAAACATCGTTGAATATCTTTTTCATCCTAATATTAATAAAATTTTCATCATATTTTGATTATATTTCGATAAGAATTTACTTTAGAACTTTTAACTGCTGGATCTTTTGCTATAACACCTGCACCACTACATGGTGCATCAACAAGACATCTATCAAAACCACCCATATGCTAGAAAGAAAACGTTCAAATTATGTAATAATAATAAGATGAAAATTAAAAATTCTTGATCATCGGTATTGTGATTTAAGTGAAAAATCGCCCAGTTAAGGCCACCCCCCTCAAAAATGTCGAGTTTCGTCAAAAAAACGAAATTTGAGATAAATGCATAGCTGAATAGTATGTTACCTGAATAGTAAGAATCCATAGGATTTTCGGGCTTAGTTCTCTAAAAAACTGGGTTTTTCGCAAAAAAGTGTATTTTCGGCACCATACATAGATTTTTTCAAAAATTGTTTTATGTTTCTCTCAAAATGGTGGTCAAATGACGCATCCCCACCAAAAGTCAATTATGATCCGATATGGAGTCAAATATTTTT
>CAJNSZ010002040.1:0-18639 GCA_905329745.1 Rotaria sp. Silwood2
TCTGTCTTCGTCTTTGACTATTGTCGCCATTGAGATCTTTATTTGATAACTGCTTAACTCAGATAAGAAAACAACGAAAATCAATGATCTTGAAATTACATTTTCTGTATCACGTTGGCTAATCATAATTTGCAACTCAAAACTAGAGACTAAAGAAAATAGCTACTGATACCTTATGATTCGAACGCTTCGTCTAATGTCACATATTATGTAGTTCAGAAATGCTTCAATAACTTCATTATTTCTTTTCTCTGAATCATTATACATCATTACATCAGTTTTTCTCATTCAAAGTTATAGTTCTAAGAAGATGAAATGTGTTACATTTTATGTAGCCAATTATTGTTGTTTATTTTACACAATAATTTGAAACTGACAACGATAGAAAATTTCCAGAATTTCTGATTTTCATCTTTACAAGACTTAGTATACATTGCTGCCAAAACATGAATATTCTTGTTCAAAAAAAAGCTGAATACAAAAAAAAAGAAACATTATCATGTATCATTCGGATCTAATATCTCCTCGGATATCTGATGTTCCTAAGAAATATCCTCAACATCAGTAGGAGTGTACTTTTAACAGGAAACGTTTCAAATTTCAAAGTTTAGTATATTTTATATCTTTTTAAGAATGCATTGAATTCGAATACTTCGTAAAGAGCTCAAGTCATAGAAAGTAACTTTATTTAATCTAATGTTTACATATGTTACTGAAGGAAAATGATGACCTCTGAGTCGGCTTCAACAATTGTGACGGATTGTTCAATAAGGGATGAATCGAATAATGATAATAATACAACCAATAAAACAAGTTTGCTTTCATATACAACTACGCACGACAATAATTCCAGTTCAAAATTATTTGAAGTCCGTAATATTAACCATGAAGAGAATAGCAACAAGAACAAGTGCAAACTTAATAACAAAAGTATATTGCAAGGTATAGGAAAAAAAACCATTTCATCGTCAAAGGAAGAAAACGCTTTATTTGCGAGAACAAATGAAAGTTTAGTATCGTCTTCTTCAAATGTATGGCAATATGCTATACGTTGTCCTAAATCTAACTATTCTACATGTTGTCTATGTCCGGATAACAAGCAAATATCTACACACAATGGATCAACATCGACTTTACGTAAACATCTGATATCGAAACATAATCTACATGAATTAGTATTGGCAAATGAGAAACGTAAAGTTGTCAAATCCTCGATTAGTATCCATAGACTACAAGAATTAAATGCTTTATTTATTCATTGTATAATTAGAGACGGAAGAACCTTCAATGATTTTCACAAACCAGGAATGAAGAAACTTTTACAAGAGCTGATTCCTGGTAGGTTTATCTAAATAAATAACAAATGTGTATTTGATTGATGTATACAATATCTACATTCAAGCATGAAGCCAGTCTAGTCAGATTCTGTGTAAATGTAGATTAAACACGTTTAGGTGTTAAGAAATCGAAGAATTCAGATGCCTATTTCAATAAAATAAATTATTAGTAAAGCGTATGTTTCTATAGACGGAGTGAATTGTCTTTTAATGGTGGATTTTGAAAACATATTTGAAAGCGATCTATAGCTATAAATCTTTGAATTATGGCATGACCAAAAGATTTTGAAACAAATCATTGTCCATTCTAATTTGAAGCATGATAGTCTATCGAACAGCATTTGCAACGAAAATTATCTGCTAAACAAAATATCCTCAATACTTATGTTAACTTTTATCATTTGAATCGTATTTTACTTCTTCTCGTAGGATATGAACCACCCAATCGTTATATGGTTGCTCGTCGTCTTAAACGTCTTCATGTATTTTATCGCAAGAAATTAATTGATGATTTAACACTTATTGATCATATATCGATTACCCTCGATTTTTGGAGTAATCGACAAATGAAAAGTTTTTTGGTTATAACTGGTCATTATTTTAATATCAATAGTTTTAATTTACAATCGACGGTTTTAAACTTCTCTGTGGTCAATAAAGAACATAAATCTTACGAAATTTCTCGATTACTACAAGCAAAATTAAAAGAGCTTAATATTCTAAACAAGGTTATTCGTGTTACAACCGATGGGGCCAAAAATATGGTACGTGCAATTCATGACATTGGTTTGGGTTCCTCGCGTGTTTGGTGTATAGCACATAGATTGCATCTGACAATTATTAATGCGTTTGGATTTTGGATCGTGAAGAAAGAGGATATTGATGAGAATGAAAAACTTGAAACGCAACGTAAGCTGAACTTTATGACTTCTCCTTTTCTAGTTACATCTAGTTGAAAAAAGTGCATCAGACATGAAAAAGATAGAGACAGAATAAAATAGAAATTCGTTTCATCTAATGAGTTTTATCTCACTTCCAGATCTAGAGTTATGACCGATTCTCATAGCAAAACATCCGACATTAAGAGAAGATGGAAGTGGGGATCCAACTAAAAAGTGTTGAGACTTCTTCCGACTATTTAAACCAAGTTCTTGTTTTTTCTGGCAGGAAAAGACCAGAAATTATCCCGAAGACAGAGAATTTTCCCATTAGATTGTTGCTTTCAGGCGCCGTTGGTTTCTAATATTATCTGAAGAGAACCGAGAATTTTTAGCTTAATTTCTGTCGACATCTGCAGTATTTGATGGCCGAAATCACTTACCAGAGGTTGTTTCATTCAAAAAGAAGCGAAAAATGTATTGTGTACCACGAATATGTGGATTTGAAAAGGTTTACTGCAAGGTGGAGTTCTATGAAATTATATTTATCGCCAGTTATTCAATGGATTTCTTTGTGCCTAAATAATAGACGTTTATCTTTAAAACGTAAATGCGTAGTGCATAATAAATATCTTGTGACACCTTAACTTTTTTTTCTTATAATGAGAGGACAATATTTTCAAATTTTCGAACTATATTTTTCTGTTTTCATAGAACTTATCAATAATATACCAGACATTGAAGAAGAAGAAATGATAGATATTGAAGAGTTTCAAAATCATGACGAACGTGATGAAGTGAATACAAACTTTGCTAGTGATGCTGAATTACACAATGATGGATCATCTGAAGAAGGTCATCTTTCTGAGGAAGAATCATTATCGGATATTACCGACGAAAAAATTGTGGATAACTGGACAGCAGATGTTATTGAATTAGAAAATAATCGCATATATGATCAAAGTATGATTATATCAGTTGTTAGAAAGTGTCGAGATTTAGTCCTGATGATTAAAAATTCAGTAATTATTACATTGTTTTTCGATACAGAAAGAGAAAAATCAAATATAAAACGAAACTTATGTTATGATGTTAAATCACGTTGGAACAGTACATATTGTATGATTGATGCCTTTTTAGCTCTTCGTGAAGTTATTGAAAAATTATTTAATCAAAAGCACAGTTTGCGTATACATCCAAAACAGAAAAAGAAATTAACTACTCTTGAATATAAAAGTGACGATTGGATAATGCTCTCAGCATTGCATACGGTTCTCAAACCATTTTTTCATGCAACTAAGGTGCTCTCTGGTCGTGATTATCCATCAATTGGTCTTGCTTTTTATTTACTTTCATGTTTAAAAAATTTTCTACAACAACAAGAGAAAAAGGAAAATATAATGATAAAACACCTGAAGCAATTATTATTACCGCAATTTGTGTTTTATTTTGAAAGTGACGATGAACAAGTCAAATTATTAAAAGTAGGTGGTCACGATGGTTGTCTTCTGGCTTATTTTTCTTAGATTTCATTAATAACGAATTCTATACTATATATAAAGAAGAAATGAAAAAAAGTAAACATAATTTTAATCAGAGAGAAAGCATTAGTCTTTGACTATTATGAAGAAAGGTAAACATAAAGTTTGATTGGAGTTTTACAGTTTAAAGATACGTTGCTTTCTAGACAAAATGAGCGACACAGTTTTATATTCGGATAGACATGGAAGGTTTTATTAAAATTTTGGAAACCTTTAATTATCTGGATAGGTCTTGGACTTAATATAGCATTTAGAAAGTAGTTAGTATCTGTGATAAATTAAGTTAAATTATCATTATCCATTCTTTAGTTACATTCATACTTTGATCCTGCGGGATTTGCGACATTGACCGATAGTGAAAAATCTTCAATAGAACAAGATATTAAACAAATGATTTCTGATGACACCGCTTATTTAACAGAATCGGTAACAACGGTGCCATCAATTAGTTTCAACGTAAACAAATCAGTAGACAAACCAAGTCTGCCTAGAAGGACACATAAAAGTGTTATCGATGTATTTAATGAATCTATAGGTAAATTCGATTGTGCGGAAACTCAACATGATGGAAATAAAGAAGTCACAATAGTTCATGATATACAAAATTATCGAAAATGGGTAGCTTACTTCAATTTGACACATAGAGCAGATGCAACGTCATCAACTTTGTTTTGGCAAACGTATGCACAAAGTTTTCCCATTTTGGCGAAATTAGCCAGAAAACTTTTAAGTACCCCAGCAACATCAGTACCAAGCGAAAGTTGCTTTAGTATGTCGTCTTATTTGGGCAGAAAAGAACGAGCTCGTTTAACTGGTGAGAATCTCTCGTCGAGCGTTTTTCTGAAAGATAAGATAAACTTTTGAAGATATCTGGGTTTTTTTTATGTCCAAATTCACTGTTCTTGCGTTTCATTATACAGAAGTTTAGCCATATTTTGTCACATGTTCTTGTTTTTCATTTCAAAATATTTTATTGCCTTGTGCTGCAACCATATAAAAATCTTTTTACTTTTATTTTTTATGAAATCGTATATCCTTTGCTGCATACCAAATATTTGTGTTTGTTTCTTTTTGGAAGATATTTTGACATCCTTTTCTGATATTATTTGCGGACAAATAAATGTTATTTTTCTTCACTTTATCGAAATGATTGTCTTTTTTAATTTCAAAGTGTAATTCCACGCGATAATCAACAAGCAGCATTTTCTAGATAGAACTAGATACATACGATTTGAACTAATTATTTAGCTAAATATAGGTTTATTCTTGAATTAATGAACACAAGCTATCCATATTGTAGAGCGACACATGAATGGAATGAATTACAGATTTACTGTCATTGTAATATAAAATAAACTTTTAGGAGCCATCATGGTTTTTGGAATAACAATGTATAACCATATGTGGAAAAAGCAGAAATTCTTAAATTTGGACATGATTTTGGTCTAGAAGAAAAGAGAATTAGACATTCCCACTAGAATACTAAGAAGAAGATGTGCTATGTATTTATAATTTTAATATTTATCCATGTCTCAATCATACTATATCACTATTCAACGCCTTCATCCAATTGGACAATCAAGTACTTTATGTATTCATGATGAAGGAAAATGAAGCTTTGTTAGATGTGATCAATACAGAAATTAAAATCTAAGATTCTTTTGGAAACGATCGTTGTAATTGTTCCGAATTTTTCTGTTAATACTGGGAAATGAAATGAAAAGGTGAATATTTTGACAAAGTCGGCATGCTAGTGTAGTCACTGTGAATGTGATCTTAAGTATCGTTCAGTGCCAGTTGCTCAGTGCACTATCCAGTGCTGCTGATTGGTGTTTCAGTGTACTCAGTGTCAGTGGTCGATGGTTTCAGTAACATTAGCACCGATATCTTCTGCGCTCTCTGATTATCAGTGTCGGTAGTTGTCGGTGGTCAGTAAACTGAAACTGCACATCCATAATTCAGAGAGATTGCAACTACAGTAGTCAGGAAGCTTCAGATTCGACAATGGCTATATGACACTAGTGCTACTAACGAGTCAGAAATGCACGAAGCATCGGTGCGAGAACGGGTATGAGTTTATTCGAAAAGTTTGTGGTATAGAGCACAGAGTGCGCACGGTATCTTCTGCGACCTCTACTTTTGCTTTTTTTGTTTTTGTGTTTATTGTTTGTTAGATGTTAAGAGAATTCTGCGACTAGTTTCTCTTTATTAATAGTAACGCCTTCTAACATGATGTATAATAATATAATCACACAACATTAATAGAAATAAAGAATGCTTGTTTACTTTGAAAGACAAAATGTGTGAGAACACAAAAAAGAGAAAGAGTAAAAGTCGGTAACGCAGGCAAAAAGAACCAAAAAAGCTTGGTTGAAGGGTGGGGGTGGGTGTGGGTTAGGGATGTCGGGGTTCCCGTTCCTGTGGGTTCCGTTCCCCAACGAACGGGAGTCCATTTGAAATTTCATTTCTATGCATTGTGGAGTAAAACGCTATGTTTAAGCATATCTATTCATGCAATTTCTATCACATCATTTTAGCTTCTTGGATTCCTGAGTGCGGGAACCCGCCCTGAGTTTCGGGTTCCTAGGAATGGGAACTCACTGAAGAATTCACTTCCGTACATTTTTGAATAGCTCCATATGTTTGGCCATATCGTCTCTTCGAACTTCAATTTAATCATTGTGCGTTCCGGGTTCTCAGGTACGGGAATCCATCCTAGGTTCCGGGTTTCTACGTGCGGGAACGCGTTTTCAGTTCCCATATCTAGGAACCCGGAATCCGAGCTGCGTTCCGGTACATGAGAACGGAACTCGAAACTGACACCCCTAGTATGTGTGTGGATGTAGTAAAGACACATCCACAACCACACGTGCACTCACACTCATTCACCCCTTCGTCCTTCAAGAACCTTTTGAGATATTTTGGGATTATTTGGGGATATTTCAGAAGTTTTCTGATCCTCTGAGGTGAGATATATTAAGAGTATTTGATAGATTTATGGGGTTTGAAGCAGTTTTTGTACACTCGAAAAAAATCATGTATTTTGCGAAACCCTCAGAAAAGGTTCAGTAGATTCCGAATAGTATCCAAATGAGTCGAAATACCGAAAAAACGATTCATCACTTCCACCGAACCTTTAGAGGATCTGATTCCGGGCACATCATCAGAACCTTCTCCTATGAAACCATTTTTTAAGTTCGGTAGCGGAAAAAAAGGGTTTCGCAGCAAAGTACAAAACCTCTCTAGTTTGTACTGAATCTCAGTGGTTTCCTACTAAACTGAAAGAATTTTATATGGACTTTAGACGAAACTATAAAGGTTATGCATTTTTTTTACGAAATTTTTTTTCCGCTACCGAACTTGAAAAATGGTTCCATAGGAGAAGGTTCTGATGATCTGTCCAGAATCAGAACCTCTAAAGGTTCAGTGGAAGTGATGAATCGTTTTTTCGGTATTTCGACTCATTTGGATGCTATTCGGAATCTACCGAACCTTTTTTGAGGGTTTCGCAAAATATGTTGTTTTACAGTGTAGCTTCTGGAAATGGTCGTATATGGTTGTACGAGAGGATGTGACGATCGTATCCTCAATTTTACTGTCGTGTCACAATGTGCATACACTTTCTTTTGGTTCGTTGTAACCATCCCTGAAAATGGTTATCAATGAGAGAACTATATATGTCTTCAGTGTAATCAGTGTCAGATAATAAATACGAAACATCCGCTGACTCGTGAAATCTTTCTAATGTAGGATTTCAACTCTACAATTTGTGAGGGGATACTGGGACATATGTTTTCTGGATTTATTCTTTCTAGGGGATTTATTTATTTGAAGCAGATTTATTACGGAAAATACTTTTTCAGCATACTGACATCCACACTAACGCCAATTCATTTTACACCCACACCCACATTTGTACCTTCGCCTACATAATGAATTCAAGCAGGAACTCTATGGGAATGTATCCCAGTCTGCTTACGGACTTATTAGCAAATCGTAACAAATCCCGAACAAATAAGTCTCGGTAGCTGCTGCAATTTGTTCAGTTACATGTCTACATTAGTCTTTCCTGCCGTGTAGGTTATTGTCTGTAGCAGTATCATTTACTATGCCGGTAATAATCTACGATGGTTTGCCATGATAAGTTGCTAACTTTGCGTGACAAAATCAGCTACTATGTCAGTACTGGCCTGTATGGGGGGGAAAGTTGGAAGAGGGTACGATTTGAGTAACCACGCACACAAGAATTTTCAAAATATGCGTTCAAACCGACAAAAAACGGATAAAAATCTAAAAAGTTGGCTTTTAGCATGCGTGGAAACACGTTTTTAAGAAAAATATCGATTTAGACGACTAAAGAAGGCTAAAAACGCTCTTGTTTTTCATGTTCGTGTAGCACACTTGCAATTATGATCGAGATTCATGAAAATGAATATCATGATTACTTTTGTATTCGTTTTGAACGGTTACACACATGTTTTCGAAAAGAAAACGCCTGCAAACGCATCGAAAGTGTCCAAGGTGGGCATTTTTCGGTTCAGCCTTGAGATCAACGATTGTGGATGAAAAAAAACCACTTTGTTGGATTTAATGTGTTTTTTTGCACATTTAAACGCATTGCTACAAACTTTTGTGTGATTGGTTAGCAAAACTGGACCTTTCTGATCTTCTTCCATGCAGACGGTTCCCGATTTAGTAGCAGATATTGTCACAGATGGTTAGGAGCATAGCATCGAAGTCCATTGCAGATCGTTGCCAACATGTTAGTAACGGCCATCACATGTATGAAACTGAACAATATACAAACATGAATGTTTAAGCTCAATTGGTTTCACAAGCTACGGGATGGTTCACATTTTTAATCTAGCACGAATTGCACTAAAAGCATCGATAGTTGTCTCACCGTTAGTTAGCGATATCCTGACTTCACTGGTTGATGTGTATTATGTAAATAAAGGAGCCATAAACAAGCTTATTTGTTGTTAATGACTGTCTCTTTTCTCCCATGTATCTTGCTTTCTTTTTCAATCGTTTTTCTCGCACAGGAAATGTGCACTTATTACGTTCTGTGTTACTTTCTCTTTTGATTTACTCATTTCTCTGATTTTGTTTGCTTTTGTATTTCTTGAAAGATGAGTGATACTGGAACAATCAACATATTAAAAAATATCATGAATGACATAAACTGTTTAGAAAGCAATCATTATTTGTAGATTGAAATTTACTGCAAGGCATGTTTGTTTTACAATTGTTTTCCTGGCAAAAAGGGAAGAACATTGAAGTCAGGAAAGAAGAACAAGTTACAAATGATTTTCTTTTTATATAGCTGATTTGTCTGCCAAATTTTTGGTGTTCAACATGTCCATCTTTTACTATTTTTCATCAACGTCCTTTGAAAGTTGTTTAATATTTTATTTTAGTAAACTATGTTGGCAAATAATAATTGCTTTTTAAACAGTTTACGTCATTCTTGATCTTATTTAATGCCTTGATTGTTCCAATATCACTTGTCTTTTAAGAAATACAAAAGCAAACAGAAATCAGGGAAATTAGTATATCAAAAGAGAAAGTAACAGAGAACGTGATAAGTGCACATTTTCTGTGTGAGAAAAGCGATTGAAAAAAAACAAGATACATGGAAGAAAAGTGGAAGTCATTGACAACAAATAAGCTTGTATATGGCCCCTCTATATACATAATACAGGTCAACAAGCGATTTCCAAATATCGCTCATTATGTAGGCAAAAAGAATTGTAGAAGTAACGTGTAGTCTTTGAAGAAAATAGCGAGCCTAAGTTTTCATTTGACGTTTTCTGGCTCTCTGTAAGCCATCTCCATTACAAACACCCTGATATGGCTAGGGCTCCGAGTCACTACGACAACCGAGCCCGGTAGCGAGCCAGTCAACTTCTTCCTTCATTGACGCTACTGCTATCGGGATTGGTTGCTATGGTGACGAAGATCCTTAACTATATCAGGTAACTTCCATTGCACGCCGTAATAGCACAAAAAGCAAAAATAAATAAAGAGAAGCGGTTCTCTCGTGTTCGACTATCTTTGTAATTGGCTATAGCCTATACAGATCTGCCAACTAATATAAGTTTCTATCGGTGTGGTGAAACAAATATATGTTAGTTCAATATTTTAGTTATAAGGGAGTTGTGCTAACAGTTTTTTGCTAAATCATTTTCAGACAACTTGTATAAGCGATAAAAAGTAACCATAAATTATGCCAAAAGAGCGCGTAGAACAATCAGAATCCTGTAATTAATACAAGCCTCATATAAATGTTTTATTCTTTTTTTCCAGAAAAAAACAAATATGACGGAATCGTTGACAGCAAACATAAGAGGTCAGTGTATGAGCTTCAAATTTCAAAATCTTCGTCATAAAGAACAAATAAAAACATTTTTCTTGGAAATTGGTTTACAATTGCAAAAAGTGTCAAATGCAGATGAGAAGCTAATATGTACACGTCATATTATTAGCGCTTTATTCGTTATCGATTTACCCGACGAATATCTAGCTAGCTATGCTAATTTATTTAAATCATTTCAAGAATCATTGGAAATTATTTTACAACGCTGGTTAAGAAATAATATGTTGAGTGAAGACGATAACGTGTTATTCAATGACATCAATGAAGTTTTTATGCGTTTGATATATTCTGAACAATATAAACTGTATGTCGAAGAATATGAAATCGATATTGGAAAGAATTATAGTCCACATTATATTTATTTAAAAAACAGTTTAGTAGAAACGGTTGGCCAATGTCTTTATAATATTTATCAACATGGTAGTCTTTTAAATGATCAATGTTTAAATCAGTTAGATACGCTTTTATATATAATTGGAAAATGTGGAACGGAAATTTTGCTTTGGAATGAAACATTAACTAGACTTTACCTAATAACGATCGATTGTTTGAATTCAAAATTTTATTTCGATGTCATTGAAAATTTGGACCCAAACGTATTAACATTTAAAAGCATTGAAAGCTTTTTGCTTTTGGGTTGTACAAAATTACTGTGCGTCTACACAACTTCACAGAGTGAATATTGTAATATGAATATTTTTGACACATTAATCGAAAAATGGAATCATTTATTAACACATTGTTTACCACGAATAAAAACTTGGACACAACCAATGGTTAGTGCAGTTAAATACATCATCAGAATAATACATAATATATTACGTGACAATGAGGCTGAAACAAAAAATCATATTAAAAAAGATTTTTTGAAACACTTTTTAACTATATTATCACACAAACATTTATTAGAATTAAGCGAAAATGGTTCAAAGAATGCACGAAATATCTTGTCAAATTTATCGTTGATATTATATGAATTATATAGAGAAGACAAAACTCTATTTGTCCAACAAAATATAGATGATATGAAACAATTGTTCCTACAGTTAGCACAATTCTCACATTGTGATGAATTAATACTGCATGCAAGTATGATCACGGCACATTTATTATCAAGCACAGATATAAAAAAAATGGACGATAAGACTTGTATGGTACTTGTGAAATTATATTCCAATATACTTCGTGAACCATCCAGTTTATGCAATCCACTTTATGGAGGATTAGTGTGTCAACGAATTGTTTCGTTAATGTCAGGTAAGATCGATTAAAAAATATGGAATAAAAAATTCTCTGAGCTATTTTTTCTTTCATATAATGTAGTTCTGCTTCAATGCAATGGCGTCGCAACTCAATATATTCAAATCGGTGGACTAAACGATCTTGGTAATTTATTAAGAAGTATATCAAAAAAAATGAATCGAATTAATGATACAGAGCTGGATAACGAAACAAAAATATTGCAAGGCGTTCTTGAATGCATCTATTATTTATGTGATCGTAAATATATTAGTGCTAGTATGATGCAGAAAGAGTGGTTGGAATGTATGGAAAATGATTTGTCTTCTATTGAAACATTTTACAAAGCGATACAAAATATTAAATTATTATTGGGATGCTCAGATGGTATTCAACATGCGCCATTGCAAGAAAGTGGGAAAGCAATTGAAGAATATCCATATGACAGCAAGGTTCTCGAACACCACGCATGGTTTCAGCTACCTTCTAAACGTTTTCTCAATTTGAGTAACGGTCGTTCTGGCTCTACGCTTCTATCCCAATATATTATGTGCCATCCAAAAATTTTTATGCATGGGGAATTACTTCCAGATTTGTTCCTAATGGAAGACGATGCATTTAGTAGTGATTCAATGATTGAACAACTTGATAGGGACCTTTCATTATGTGCTGTAGGTAGTGCAGAAGGATTTAAAATTCTTGTTGATAAATTCAATGCGAGTAAGATTTCATTACTACGGTTGATACATCGTTTAAATATCAGTTTTGTGGTTCTATGCTGGCGAAAACAATTAATTGATTCATTTGTCTCTCTTAAAATAGCTGAGAGGACAAAATGTTGGTATAGTGAAAGAGTTATTAATTCAGAAGTAAAAATATTTGTTGATGAGAATGAATTCAATAATTATTGTAAAGATTTGCGACAAAAATGGCAGCTTGCCATTGATGAGATTAGTAACCATGTTCCAGTTTTACTAATTGAATATTCAGAACTTTGCCGAAATCCAAAACAATGCTTAGCGCCTATTTTCAATGCATGTGGTTTCGAAGAGATTGATGTTAGTGCACTCATGATACGCCAAAATCCAGGACCACCGGCACAAAAAATTATTAATTGGAATGACCTAAGCGATAATGTGAAAAATGCAGAATTAAATGTAAATGAAATGTTTACCAATACTGTAGCGCTATTTTCTGGGAAGCCTAAAGAATGGTGGCCGGAGCCAGAACCATTACCTGTGACCGGCGAATGGAATTACAGAGTAGCTGAACCTTACATAGCACCAGAAGCAATTGATAATGTGATAAAATCATTAGCTTATCGCAAGATTTCATCAGCTTCATCAAATATTCTTCATATGGCATTTGAGCTGCGCCGTTTTTATAACGTACCTGTTGCTCAGCCGTGCGCTAATGGTTTTATTTCTTTGTTATTAGCATTACAATCGGCCCATATTGGTCGAGGTGATTATGTCCTTGTACCAACGTTTACAATGATAGCAGTACCAAATGCAGTTCTTTATGTAGGTGCACAGCCCTTGTTTGTTGATAATGAAAATGGATCATATAATCCTGGTGCAAAACAATTTGAAGAAGTAGCCAAGCAAAAAATTGGATGTAATATAAAAGCGGTCATTGTTTGTCATACTTATTCTGTACCAGCTGATATTCATGGTATTGTTGAAATGTGCAAAGCACATAATTGGTTATTAATTGAAGATATTAGCGAATGCATAGGCGTTAAAGTAGGTGGGCGTCTATTAGGTACATTTGGATTATATGGTTGTGCCAGTCTTTATGCTAATAAAACAATTACAGCTGGCGATGGAGGCTTCGTCATATCTCAAG
This sequence comes from Rotaria sp. Silwood2, assembly GCA_905329745.1. Classification (NCBI taxonomy): domain Eukaryota; kingdom Metazoa; phylum Rotifera; class Eurotatoria; order Philodinida; family Philodinidae; genus Rotaria; species Rotaria sp. Silwood2. Next base: position 13,223 of record CAJNSZ010002040.1, read on the forward strand.
ACGCAACAGCGTCTGCTCGCCTAATCTCAATAGTGAATCATGGTTTTACGCCTAAATATCATTTTGTGCACCATGAACCGTGTATTGATGGGAAAATCAATGGATTAGCTGCAGCATTGGTAACACCTGCGATTCCTCGTATACTCGATGTGATTGCACATCGGAAACAAATCACACAATGGTATCGTACTGCTTTATCAAAATTTAAGAATGAAATACGTTGCATGCCCATAGCAGGAGATGAAGATGGACCGTGGGTCTTCGGTATTGAATGCATTTCTCGAGAAGAAAAAGAAAAACTACGCAAATTTTTAGCTCAAGATTATGGAATTGAGACAAGAAATTATTTTCCACCATTGAATTTACAATCAGCCTTCTGTGATCTACCTGGTATAAAGGCGACATCATGTCCTAATGCAGAATCGCTAGCAAATAGAGGTTTTTATTTGCCCTCACATTACTGGTTAAGAGAGTCTGATATAACAAATATTTGTTCTGCTATTGGTTCTTATTTCACTCATGAACATTGTTTAATAACGGAGTCAAATTTTTCGTCACCGGTACTCGTATCGGTTGACCCTCGAACCGCTGAACTTCGAGCAGTAGCAGTTGATAATGAAGAACAATGTCAAATTGCTTTGGATGCAGTAAAAGCAACTTTAGCAATAAGAAAATTCTTCGTGGTAAAAAGAGAAAATTGGTCTGATTGTGAATCACTTCAACATTGGCTCAAAGAGTTAGCTAGTGAAAAATCTCTGAGCAATGATTTACGCACATATTTTCGATTTTATAGCCACTATCTGAAGAATATGCAGAATAATGATCACTTGTTGCCAGTACCTATAACACAACCACCATGGAGTGATTTTGAACTTCTACATTGTACAATTCCAACATCAACACCAACAGAAGTGCAAAAACTTCTTTGTTGGCTATGTGATTCATATAAATGTAAAAATATTGTGGAACTCGGTTCGTGGCTCGGTGGCACAACAATTCAAATGCTTAACGCTTGTCGTGATGATAATGTCTGTATCACAGTTTTTGACGGCTTCAGATGGCAAGAATGGATGAATGAAATAGTGTCACCTCATTTGCGTCGTGCAACTGGCAAGCTTTTTTTGAAGGACTTTATTTCGAACATTCGTACTGTAACATCTCGGAAGAGTGCGGTAGTGCCGATTCAATTGCCTATTGATTCGAACATCTGGCCAGAACTTGAAAATATCGTCAAAAAAAACATTGATTTAGTTTATATTGACATTAGTGACGAGGTGAATGAAATAGAATTATTGTGGAAAGTACTTGAACCACATCTGGTACATAATAAAAGTCTTGTTGTTACACATACTTACGGTTGGTCACCAGGTGTCTGTTGTTTTGTTCAAAATCATTTCGCTGATCTAAAACCACTTTATAAGCCAGCGTCATTTGCTAAGGCCTTTTTGTATGTGGGCCCATATAATAAAACAGTTAATGGCATTACCACGTTACCATTCCCAAAGAAAGTAACATTTGCTGAATCACCAGATGATTGGACACATCATCGAGGTGGTGGTTACTGTGCTATTATAGAATATACAAAGCAGTGCCTTCATACAGACAATGCAACAATAGTTTTTATTCCAGCTGTGGAACAATATTTTTTTCATAAACGAATGGTCGTTGAGGAACCATGGATAGGTGTTATGCATCAAGCCCCTAATTGTGATACAATATGGATATCTGACAGTAATAGATTATTAAAATCGCCATTATTTTTGGATAGTTTGCGCCATTGTTATGGATTATACACTCTGAATAGACACCTACGAGATTATATACGCCAAAATTTACCATATGATACTTCAATACCAGTATGTCAATTGTATTATCCAATATGCAGCAGTATATCGTTGTCATCGACGATGAAAACAGTACGAAGCAAAATAGTGATGATTGGTAACTATATGAGAAATTTTGATGATTTCGTTCAACTTTGTACGCCATCAGGACTTCAGAAGGCTATATTGATTGAAGAAACATCCAATGAATTTCAGGAACGAAGTGTCATTGCAGCAAATCAAAATATTGATATAATAACTCGTTGCAGTGACAGTGATTACGAAGATTTATTAAAGAGCAGCATTGCGTTTCTTAGTCTTAAAAGTGATGGTATTGCATCAACTCTAGTAATTGAATGCATATGGAGTAATACACCTATACTTGCGCGCCGTTTTTCATCATTAGAAGAATACCTTGGACAAAAATATCCATTTTTTTTTGATTCCCTTGATGAAGCTGCAGCTTTATTATGTTCATCACAAAAATTATATGCCGCTCAGCAATATTTACAAGAAATGAATAAGAGTCATCTTACAAAGGAACATTTCGTTCAATCAATCGTTCGCAGCGCACCGTATCAAAATTTACCAAGTCTATCTCCGATTTCATCAACTTTTGAAAAGTTCGATGTTACAGTATGCCTGTGTTCCTATCAACGTACAGAAAACCTGCACTCTATTTTACATTCTTTATTATATAAACAAGATTATGAAGGAAAAATTGAAATTATTCTTTGGAATAATAACTTTGATCGTCGTGACACAGTTGATAATATTTGTAGACAATTCAATGGGCCAATACACATCGTACATTCAAGCACGAATTATTATTGTATTATACGTCTAAGTGTAGTACCGCTAATGAACAGTGATGTGCTTATTATTGTTGACGATGATATGATACCATTGACCCATTTTATATCCACATTTGTTGAACAACACATGTTATCAGGTACAAAAGTTTTATTGTGTTTACATGGACATAAATTTTCTCCACATGAATTGAATACCGAATGTCCAGATGTTGTTTGGTCTGATACTGGTGTGGTCGAATTTATTGATGATGATATGCCTTCTCAACCAATACACTATGCGCATGCTGATGGTTGTTTGATACCTCGACAAGCACTCAAAGATGCATGTTCTATTGACATGCCCAAAAAAGAATTCGTTTTAGTTGATGACTACTGGCTATCATTTGTTCTTAGTCATTATTTTGATTATCAGATTTGTAAAATAACATCAGAAAAAGGTTGTCCCTATGTGAAAACTAGTTCTGCTGATGATCCAAAAACAGCATTGTACTTGAATCCAACAGTTATTGCATTGCGCACAGAATTATACGTTTATCATATGCTTCAGAGATGGCCAGTATTTAATAATATATACTGTCCATTGCAAACATCGCCTGCAATTCGTATCGAAAAGGTTGACCGATGGAAAAAACCATTTGTTGGTTTTAATATACCTATGTCATTACATCCAGATGATATGAAAGTTTTGCAAATGTTAGGAGTGACCGTTGTACGGTTAGGTGCTGTATGTGACACTTTACATGGTGACGATAATAGTGAAAACATTATATCTGATCTAGCTTTTCTCGCGCCATCATGTATGAATCAAATTATACCATCTGCATTACAAGAACTTGTTACCTACATACAACATTTTGCTGTATATAATATTGATGTTATAATAACACTTCATCGGCATTTGGCAATACCAAACGTATGGAAACAAATTGCGACAGTATTAAAAGATGTTCCGAACGTAATAGGTTATGACTTAATCAATGAACCATTTACCATTGATGAGCAAAGTCACTGCATTGATGATTTAGATACTTGTTTCCCGAATGATATAACATTAATGGAATATTACGCTGATATCATCGAGAATATTCGCCAAATAGATCAAAATACACCGATTATAATAGAAACATCATTTTGGGCAAGTTGGAAAACACTTCGGCAAATAAATTTTAAAAAATACCTCAGAAAATTTGCCAAAGATAAAGATTTATTTAAAGTTTCATTTCACATGTACGAGCCACAATCATTAACAAATAACCGTTCCAACGATGGAAAATATGTTTATCCCGGTATAGCTCCAACATACGACGGTAATTATGCTATTATAAAAGAGTGGAATTTAAGTATGTTTAAAAATACTTTCCAGAAAATCAATGAAATTACGAAAAATGTTTTGGAACTTGATTCAAGTCAAGTTTTCGTTGGCGAGGTGGGTATTGTTCGTCATGTAGAAGGTGCATCGCAGTACTTAGAAGATATCTTACATTTATGCCAGAGCTTTCGTTGGAGTGTATGCATTTATTGCTTCCGTGAACATCATTGGGATGGTATGGATTATGAATTAGGTGTAGAACCGTCTAACAAAAAGTCTCGTTCGCAAAGTAATACTATCATGACCAAAATACAGGAAGCGATTTCTCGCAGCAAAAAACTATGAGAGTATTATTGTTTCTTGTGCCTGTCAGCGCATAGTATGCTTCTCATTAGAAAAAATTTCGACTAACTTAAAATAAAAAAAATCTTATAATACGCTTTTAGCCTTTTATTAGTGATGCGAGATATGTGCCCCTCCAATCATTATAAACACAGTGATTCGTCAATACATTGAAAGAGGGTATAAAATTAAACCAGAGAAGATCAACTTACATTTCTTTAATACAAAATCAATCCGGTACTATCAACTCTTGCTTTTCAGTAATCGAATTGATGCCGATAATTCTAATTAAATTTGAAGAAATACAAATAGGGTGGGTGTGGGTGTGGATGTGTTAGAATTAGAAATGATTCGAAAATCAAATAAAAAAGCTAGCAAGACACGTGTTTCGACCAGAGCTAAAGTGGTCAATTATCAATTGCTTAGTATAAGATGTGAAATATAGATTTTTCTTCTACTATGTCTAATAAGGATCAGGAATCAGAGAAGACTCCTAATCTAATACTAGATATAATATTAAATTATCAGAAAGTTATATACAAAAATATAAAACTTCCAATAATATAAAAGAGATTCTCCAATAAAGGGGTGTGTATATATAAGTAGAAATGATTCAAAAATCAAATCAATAAGCTAGCAAGACACGTTTTTCGATTACTGCTCATTATAATACTCATCATATGCTTATCTAATAAAAATGATTGTAAATGTTAAAGTTTTTAACTCTCCTACATGAATAAATAAAGTTAAAAGTTAAAGTGATAAACTTCCAAACTGGTATTGATGATGTAAAAAAATGTTTGAGTTATACCATTGAATGATATCTATTTCAGTTAAAAAAAATTTCAAATACTTTATGTGCCGATATCGATACCACTTAATTGTATGTGTATCATTTTCTCATACATATCGTTCTCTTACTTATCATTCTTATGCACATCGTTCACATATATATGGTGCGCTCATATACTACGATAATATGCGTGCGTATCTTCTTCCTCTCTCTTTCGTCCTTTCCGCTTACTCTTGTTATCATATCGCTATCATCCCTTCCCTTTCTTTTTTTTTTTCTTTTCCGTTCTTCCGGTTTCTTTTCAGATGGGAGAGATAGCTATGGATCGTCTCGTG
>CAJNSZ010002041.1:0-18635 GCA_905329745.1 Rotaria sp. Silwood2
AAACAAACCTATAATACATGGATTGTGTTTTAATGCATGAAGATCATTGTCACTCATAGTTTTACGTTGTTGTAATAAATTTTGAATAAAATTTTGAAGTGTTATTGAATCATTGAATGAATTATTCGATTGACTTGTTAATGTTGGAATATGTATTGTTCGACATCCAATTGATTTAAGAAATTCAATAGATACAGGATAATCATTTGATTCTTCTTTATTAATTGATATTTGTGGAATGTAAAATTTAATTATTGGTAAATTGTCTGATAAGTTAGATAATCGAATATAAGATTCATTAGGTGATTTCATTCCTTGATTTGTTGAAATACATTTTAAATTAGATAAAATATCTTTGATTTTATTTGATTCTTTTTCATTAAATTGATTCCAACGTTGAGATATAAAACTAAGAAGAATACGAGATGTATTCTCATTTTGAAAAAGATATTGTTGATTTTCTGCAAGATAAAATTCAATTAAATTTTTCATAGAAATTATCGATAATGATAATCGTTTATGTAAATCTTCTCGAGATATATGACTGATAACATTCGATGGTAATACATTTGATGGAAGAGGTAAAGATAATAGATTCAAAGTATCATAAAATTCAATTTTTTCTAATTTAATTATTGAGGATTGATAAGTTTCACGATAACGTATTTTGGATAAAATTTGTTTTATATAAGATTTATTATGAACATCATTACTACATAACCAATGAAGTAATCCAATAAATTCATTATATTGTAAAATAGATTCTTGAACTTTTACTAGAATTGTATCATGATCAATTTCTTCAATCCAATGATGTCGTTTTAATACTTTAAAAAAATCATTTTGTCCAACATCATATGGAACAAGAGGGATAGGAAGAAATGTTTGAATATGTTTTGAAGTTGTAAGATAAGCTTCTGTAGATGAACATAAGGAATGATGTAAATCCGATGGAGATCGTTTTACTGGAACAAGAATATCTTTATCCGATGAAAAGAATCCATCAAGTAAAATAGGACCTTTGTAAAACAAAAAATTAAAACGAATTAAAGTCTATGAAATCAATATAATATACAAACCAATATCTTTATTAGGTGCTGATGATTGAAATGCATAAAGAGAAAGAATAGCATTTAATTGTTGATTTGATATTTGTGAAGTATTATTAATAAGATCAACAACTGTTTGATCATAAATAAATCGAATAATTTTTCCAATTGATGTTAAAAGTTGTTCATTCCAAATTGAAATATATGGATCTTGTAAATCAACATTTTCACGTTCAATTGTTGGAATTAAATGACTAAATACATGCATACCAATACCTGTTGATTGATGTGTTGCTAAACCAATAAATATTTGACCCGATGGAATAATTTCATTATCATAAATTTTTAATGGAATTAATCCTTTTAACATTTCATTATCACTGTGATTATTTGTTAATTTTTTCCATTGTTCATCTTCAAATATCTAAAAAAAAGCGAACAGATAAAAACAAATATCGAATAAATTAAATCAAAAAAAAAATCGTACATTATTTGAGGGAAATAAAAATTCTAAATGTATAATAGAAGGTAAACTTTTTTTAAGAACACTTTGAATTTGTTTATGAAAAATTTTATCAATAATAACATCAGCTTCAACATCAACATGATTAAGTGTTATAGATGGACCATTGATTATTGAAAATATTTGTTCAGTTTGTAGAAATGATTTTAAACGAAGTAAATTATGTTGTTCATTGTTCGAATTGAATCGTTTTGTTGATAATAATAATTTTTTTGATGATAAATTTTTTTTTATTTTATTAATTTGAAAAATAATTGAATTATTTATTTTGATAATTAATTCATTTATATATTTAGTAAATGAAAGAACTTTAGTAAAATATGTTTTCAATTGTATTAAATCTAATGTTGGTATAATTTCATTTGTTATTGTATTTTTTTTTGATTTTGTTCGTCGTTTTAAATGTATTTTTGTTTTTTTAATATTTTCATTTATTTCTAATATTGATTTTGTTTGTAGAATATATTTATTTTTCATCGGAAGTATAATTGAAGTTAATGATGATTGTTGATCAAATGGTAATTCTTTTCGAAATGTTGTTAATGATTTTCCATTTTGCCAAACAAATGCTAAACAATGTTTTCCAGATTGAATCATTGGTCGTTCTGAATAAGAAAAAACTGAAAAGAAACCAACACCAAATTGTCCAATAGCATCAACATTAGTATTTCCTTCAGCTATAGTTATTACTCTTTTCCAATCATCGTCAGTAAATACATGACCATTATTTACTGTACGTATTTCAGTTATTATACAATTATTAAAATCATCTTCACTAATTGATAAATTATTATTCTTGTTTGAATTAGAATAAATTGTATTTTCATCGACATAATGATTTTCAATCGATGGTACAATTGTTTCTATTGTATTGTTTGATTGTTTTTGATTCGATGATAAATAATCTTTATTAATTGATTCATAAGTTTGTTTTCTAGTTAAAGGATCACAAGTAATTTCAAGAGTAAATGAAGTAGCTTGAGCATCATCAGAATTTTGTATTAATTCACGATAAATAACAAAATCAGATGAATAACGAGCTAACATTTTATCAATTAACATTCGTTGATTAACTTCTACACGATCTTCTACACCTTCGTTTATTACTTTTAACCAAAGTTCATCTGATGGTAATGATTTTAGATTATTATCTTCATCCATTTTCCTTTATAATAAATCTAAAAGAATTCTATAGAATGTTTCTTCTATTGTATAAGTACTAAAATGATCAATAAAAGAAGCTCTTCCAATGTATTAGTGTAAATTGAAATTGTTGTTTTTTTCAATACTTATGTTTTACTTATACAATTTAATTATTTCTTTATTTATCTATGTTTTCTTTTAAAATCATTATCATTTGAAATAAATTGTAAGAAAAATAAGCCTACTTGTAATAAAGGTTCTATTTTTCAAATCGTCTTGAAGACGTTTTTCATATTGTACTCGTTTTATATACTACTATTCGATATGTGACTCATCATAAAAAGAAATAGAAGATCAGAATGACGGCACGAGGAATAACCGAGTAAAGGAAAGAAAAATGAAGAATATACTTATTTTACTCGCATACGATGTTGACTATGACTCAGAGAAAAAAAAAGCTAAGGGCATTTTTCAGGGTGTGGGTGTGGGTGTAGTTGTGGGTGCGGTTGTGGGTGTGGGTGCGGGTGTGGGTGTGGGTGTAGGTGCGGGTGCGGATGGGTGTGAGGCTGTGGGATGTGGCTGTTGATCTCCGCATAAGCTATGCCGCAGCTACACCCATCCACACTCACACCCACACCCATACCCACACCCACACCCACACCCACACCCACACCCACGCCCACACCCACACCCACAACCACACCCACAACCACAACCACACCCACACCACCCACACCCACACCCACACACCCACACACACCCACACCCACACCCACACCCACACCCACACTCACACCCACACCCACCCACACCCACACCTACACACCCACACACACCCATGGCTTCTTATCGAAATTAGGGGCAAAAGTTGCTTGGTGTCGAAAATAGGGACAAAAAATAGCTTGGTGTCGAAATTAAGGACATTTTTTTCATCCATTTTAGATGTCCTTCTCTCAATTTATTGAACTTATTCTAAACAAATTTCATTTTTCATGAACCTTTAGATTATGATAGATCTTAAGATGCTCTACAAAATTGCCCAGAGAACCCTTGCTCGTTTTTTGATCAAATGACGTAAAAAACTTGTTTTTTCTGAAAAGATTGCATTCCGCTTGGATTTTGTATGAGTGTCGAGATTAGGGGCAAAAAAAGGCTTGCTGTCGAAATTAGGGAAAACGCTCCTAATTTCGACAGATGAGGGTCATCATCGTAGGCCGCTGATTTCTCAGTGAAAACATTCAAGAAAAAGGCCGTTGATATACCATTTGAAAGGAGGGGTGGACCATTTCCTCACTTCATAGAGAAACCGTTCCACTTCTAGCAGAAATGGTTTAACCTCAAATAGTGAAGCAGAAATTCTTTTTTCAAACATCGAATTCCCCTTCAATATCAATCAATACTTCACTTTGTACCATTAGAAACGGTTATTTTTTTAAAGAGGAAATCCTTCATCCATATCTCCAGTTCTCAGGAGCAATGGAAATAAAATGTAGAGAAATGGATAACTAATTTTGATCCATTTCTCTATTTATAAAGGGAAATCGATTATTTTTTGTCTCTTATATAGGATTTTCTAGCAGATATGGATTTTTTCCAGCAGATATGGTTAAAATAGCAGGAGAAATACTTCATCCATTTCTCTATTTATAAAGAGAAATCGATTATTCTTTTTTGTCTCTTATATAGGAGTTTCTAGCAGATATGGTTTTTTTCCAGCAGATATGGTTTAAATAGCAGGAGAAATACTTCTTCTATTTCTCTATTTATAAAGAGAAATCGATTATGATATTTATGATATGCATAGTTTGGAAAAAATTTTTTAACAAATAATTATGTTGACTAAGATGTAGATCTTAAAGTTCATCGTGTGTATGAAGCATTTTCTTTGAATATAATAGTGTTTTATAGCTATAAGAATTCTTGTTAACGAAAAGAAAAAATCATAATAAAATCGTAATACAATCATTTTGTCTGATTTGATGGTGGTGTTGGAATCTTTTTCCTAATTTTTTTTAAAGAATATCGTAAACACTTATGTGAAATAAATAATCATCAAATGTAATATGAAAAAATTTTTCAAAAGAAAGTTTGTTTACTTAACGATTCTGTTATTGAAATGCAGTAACAGATAATGAAAGAAATTATTTTTCATCTAATGTGTTGTGTTTGATGTTGGTTGAAGTTGTTTTTGACGTACATGATTTTTTCTTTGTTGTCGATTGTATTTCCGTTTTTCTTTATCCATTTATAATGGCTAATACCATAGCATGTGCATCTACTTGATAATGTGATGCGACATGCCTAATATAGGCTGATAAATGTGGAGAAAACCATGTTTCGGGTTCAATTTTCAGCATACGTGCTACTTTCAAATTCGATCGAAATCGTCCCATTGGATTCATACTGGTTCAATCTACAAAATACAAAATAAAAACCATCAAAATATTTTAAAACAGGTAGCTGTGTATAAAAAGTTCGATTAAAGCAAAATTCAAACTTATTATGCCGTTGCAATTGACGATGATTATCTCAGAAATATTTGTTAACCTACAAACGCTATTTTCCTTTAAATTCAAGTATATGCACAATATAATATAATAGATTATATATATACAGACCTTGCAGCGGCCTTCTTCTCTTCTTTTTCCCTACTTTTTTCAGCTCATCCTTGTTTTGTGAATGATCTTATGAGTTGGATTTATGTGAATAAAGCTACGAAGAGATATAATAAAGAAATTATATTTTTATTATTGAATATATTTGAGAAAAGACTATTTAAGATATTTTTTTGTGAAACATTGAATGCTTCTCACAGATTAAGAAAGACACCTTAGTAAAGAGTTCTTTTCAATCACTCCTAATCAATGAAAAGAAGCATTGAACATATAGAGTAATGATTTCAATTACTTTGTTATCTAAATATATTTGCGTGTGCCTATTTTCTGTTTGTTACTATTTTTTCTTCTCAGTTCATATGTTCTTTTCGTTTTCTTTTTGTTTTGTTTACAGATCACCTTTTCTGTTTATATGACTTTTTTTTCCTTTCGTTCTTTCCTTTTCTCCTTGTTGAACCATTTCTCTCTGAAAGAAAAACCATTTCCCTGTAAATTCAAGTATATGCAAAATATCATATAATAGATTATATGTATATATATTTTTTTCTTTTCCATTTCTCCTTGTTATGCATGATTTTATGTGGAGTGAAGCATTTCTGCATAAACGGGAACAATTTCCCCAACGACTTCGTACTATTGCCCACTGCTGTTTGAAAGAGCGGAGTTCAGTGATTTTCCATATATAAAAATATTTTGCCTCGTGTTCAAATTAGCTGCGCACGGACTTAAACAAGATAAGACAAAAATTTTGTGTCGAAATTAGGGACATTTGCTCTACTCATTATCCGAATTGGACTCAATTGAAAATTTTCAATTTTCAATGCAATAGTTCATTACATTATTTCACAGATAAGCAAATGTTTTATCTTTCATCAACTTAAAGATCACAGTACAACTATATTCAATAAAACAGATTACACAATGTTTCATTGTTATGTATTAAATTAGATGATTCATCGCTTCGACATATTTTCAGGCAGTGAATTACAAAACTTGATCTTATCAATAAAGACCGTGAGCGTGCAGTAGGATCATTGAAAGCTTATACAAAAATAGTGTATGCGCTTAGTTTGACTTACTGCGAAAAACTAGAGCGTTTTAATGTCATTGACACATCGATTGCTCCGTATCCAAGCTTATTAATTCATTATTTACCATCAAGTACTTTTTCTTCTTCAACCCTTACTTATTTATGTATTAGTGTGGGAACTTTCAGCGTTTATCTTTATTTACTTGATGGTCGTCTCAAACAATTGAGTATATTGATTGTTCGAATTTATCAAATGAATATGGATTCATCAATTGTTCATAATTTAGTAAGTATGTTTTATCTTTTCGAACTTCTCAAATGAATAAAATACTAGCTGTAAATTAGAAAAACTTAGGGAGTTTGTAAAGTATGAAGGTTTTTGAGAAATCAATAGAAATGTGTAAGTCCAAATTTAGTCCAGAGCTTGAAAATAGGCCTAAAGAAAACTTGAGAAAGGCTTTAAAAAAAGATATAGATAAGTTCTTGGATATCCCTTAAGCTTGTCTGAGAATCAACTATTGTCCACAAGAATGGAAATTGTTAAGTTTTGATTTATGCAATGATTCAAATGAATATATAATTGAATCTTACTCGAACAATGCAAACTAAGTAATAATCATGGATGAATGTAGAAGTTATTTTACTGAATAATCAGATAAATACAACGGAAACAAGATTTGTTTTCTGTATCCATTGATTAATATACTATTTGAATTATTATTGTAATCGAATAGATGATCACTGTTTTATTTTAAAAAAAGACTTATTAATAAATCTTGCTTTTCATTATATAGGATGATCTATCTAATATGCAGTATTGCCCATTAATACATTATGGTTTAATTGAAGAATACGATAATATAATTATGTCTTCTTCATCGTATATTATACTTAGAAAAATTAACTTTGTATTTGCGTATCGCTTGTCAAAATGTATTCATTGATCCAAACTATCTTATAAATAAATTTTCTATGCAAATTTCACGACTTTATTCATTGAAATTTTATCTTGGTACTGAGAATAATAGCAATGATACAGTTCGTTATTTATTCAATAATGACATTAAACGAATTTATATGAATATACGATATCGAGAAGTATAGAATATTGTTTCTTTTACTAGTATCACAACTACATATAATTTCTTTACGCTTGCTTTCGAGTTTTCCAAGCTCTTGTCTATTGGAACTATATTTCTAAATAGTGTATTCAATTACGTCATCGAATTATGTGTACGTGATACGGTTCCATTGGAATATGAGTTCTTCCTACGAATAGCTAAAGCTTTTCCAATGCTGAAAAATTTTTATGTTTTCAACATTATATCACAGTCATATAATGTGAAGAATTCATCTGACGACATTATTCAATCATTTGAAATCGTTGAATATTCTTATCTTATCTCACTTGATATTACACGAACAACTTTTAGTTACATTGAACAATTTCTAAATAAAATCAAAATATATCTACCTTATCTAGCTGAATTAAGTGTTCGATATGAAGAATTTAGAATTATTACATAAGACTTAACAAGAGAAGCAACGCGACGCAATTGTATCAATGTGACACGATTAATTACTGAGAGACAAATTGTTGGCTCGAAAGACTTTTACATTTATTTTTCTTCATTGTAAACTGATTATTATAGTAACTCTTTGAATCAAAATCGAAAAATAAATCAATTCTTTCGTTTGAAGCAAACGATAAGAATAAAAGAAAATGGCAAAAAAACGAAGTCACACCTTAAGACTCCTTGAAATATGGATGTGTAAGAAAATTAATTAATCAATGATATATGCGAGTATATAAATAAAATGACTGTATATGTTTATCACCTCTTATTATTCAATAAATAACATATTTTCGCTCATTTTATTATCTACAATAGCAATCTAAAATACAAATAAGTTTTCTTATTGAATGAAGATAAATAATTTTTCTATAAAAAAAAGCAAATCGAATAAAAGCAAGAGAAGACATACAACATTGAAAGTTTATGTTATTTAATCAGTTGAATTAGAAGCGTTGTTCATATCATAGATAGTTCATTTGAGTTCAGGTCGAAGGATGTACGCGTTGCAACAAACCTGAACAACGATTGTAAATGACTCGATAAAAACCAAACAAATACCATACGAAAATATGTAAACCTGCAGTTAATCCACCATACAATCCAAGCAGTGTTGTGATTATGTAAACAATGCTATTTTGTTCAATATAATAATATTGGCACCTTGACGGAGCACATATTTGAAAATATGCAGAATAGTCAGGTGACAAGATCAGTGAATATAAGGGGTACTCATCTAGAAGCGATTCTATTGGAGCCGTTGGTGGAAACTGCGTTGCATTAAGATTAAATTTAGTGAATGAACTACCTAAAGCTCTATTTAGTCGATTCACACAAACATCATCATAGAAACATGCAAATGTTGAATGTAAAACACCACTCATGATCGAGCAGCCAACAACAATGCCTAAATAAATGAAAATATCAATGATAATCAATTTGGTTTTTCAATCATCATTTTTTAATCAGAGACCTCTTTGGAAATCTCAATTAGTCGTTGTAGAATGATAGAAGCATATGAGAAAGCTTGATTAAAGCGTTTACCTGGAAGTACATTTGAGTTATTAGTCGAATTGTAATAAATAGGTATTTTTGTACAATTTGATACACCACTTGGGCAAAGACAAGCACCATTGCTTAATAAAACTGGATTGTTACGAAGAATATAGTTTTCATCAAAGTTCGAAAATTCTGTGCTCCAGCTTGTCATATATTGGTTATGGAATTGATTTGCTTGAAGTATATCAGAAACCCATTTATAAACATTATCTGATAAGATCACAGATTTCTTATCTATTCCAATTGTAAACGAGTTTAACCATATATCCAATGCTTTTGAGGTCATTGCTTCAAACGATATCAAATTTGCGTCATTCAAAGTGTACAACGCTTGGCTTAAACTAGACATCGCGAAAAAACATCGGTCATATAGAATATGTATTTGTTGTTGTATGAGACTCCAATCGTATGGTTCCTGGGGTATGTGTGCTGGCAACGAAAACATCCAATAAAATTCGTGTGACATGAACTCAAAGCAGTTCTCTTGTAATTCTTCTGAGATGGATGAAATATTTAGAAGAGGAATAGCTATATTTGTACAAGGACATGATAAACTATCAGAATATTGGCTGTGAAGAAATGAAAAGTAAGTTTCATTTGGTGAATCTACGCTTATCAATACTGTCCGATACTGGAATCGAACGAAAGCTGAGATATTCGCGAAAGTTATAACAAGTAGAACAATATAGATTCTTGTTGCTAAATGTTGACATTCCACTGGTGATCTTCCTCGGTAGACATTCATGAAATAAAGCTCATCTCGAATATAGGTAATAATTGTTCTCCAACGTAAATGAATATCTAAAATAATTCAGGATAATTGAATAACCGAAGAAAAAAGTTTCTCACCTCGTGCTTGCTTATACCGCAAATTATTAATCAGATGGACAATTTTAATGAATGATGGAACTGAGAGACGAAGAAGAACGTTTAGTCCTCCAATCAGACCAATAACTAAGTTAACAAGAGCAATAGGATGTAATTTCTTATCTATTGCATAGGTACATATCTCTGGCTGACATTGAGCATAGTACAATGCATAGTCTCCTATATAGATCAATTGATTAACAAAAGCGAATGCCATGATATCGTCCAAGTAGAAATTAGGCTTTAAAAAGATGAGATCATTTGGATTAAGTGCTGTTATATTACTCAAATCAATCGGTAAATAGATATTTTCGTAATCATAAAGACGTCGATCAATTAGCATCTGAACACATGATTCATCGAAAAAACATTCTAGTGTGGAATAACCAAAATCTAAAAAGTAGTAACCAAGAGATAGACCAGGAATAATTTGGTATGGTGTGACATTTGTTCGTGTATACGACGATAGTTTGTCATAGAAACCCAATTGTTTAAAACATAGATAAGATTGCCCATAATCACATAACAGATTATTATAGTTGTAGGTGTTAACTGAAGCATATTGAAGAACCCATGTGTTATTGATTTGCCTGAATATCATAGAAGGATCAATAAAATCGAATGAAACTAATCCACTCTGTTGAATACTTTTTACCACTGGAGAAAATTTTGTTGAGTATATTTGGAAAAACTATATAAAAGATATAATGATAAATTTTGCTTTTCCAGATTTATCTACTGATGTTTTTGCCCTATATCTTTAGAAGATCAATATTCTGACAGATGTTTTTCGTATAGCAGGGAAGAGTGTTGAATAGTACGGCGAACTCTTCTGATTTATATGCTCAAAACTATAAGAAAATCTATTTTTAAGGTCTTATTTTCATTATATTTTACCTCGACGTTAAGAGAATCTTTCCAATTCTTAGTTGTTTCATTGAATTCTCGTTGTGTAATAGGTTGAGGCGAGAAAAAATATTCTGCTTGAAACGAATTCATTAACTCAGATAAACTTCTATTGGCTATGTCGCATAATATTTTAACATAATTAAAAAACTTCAATCCATTCTTGCGAAAATCAGTCCAATAAAATGGTGGATTTAAATCAATGCTACCATTGAGAAATTTCATTGTCCAATATTGGAACCAACGATCATCACGTACAAAACTACTTGTACAAAATGGATGGATTTGTAATTCATTGAATATGAATATTGAGCGTGGTATCGATGAATAGCGGCATGGACATGATAGAATAGATGAATACATGTCATGAAGGTGTTCAAATTCATCCAGACTTGGGTTTCTGACAATGATTTGTTGTGAACTAACTATTGAAAGAGAGTACAAGATCAACGTGTAAATACCAAACATTAGCAAGATGATATAGACACGAGTAGAATAAAGACCATGTTGAACATTGGTGAAAGTTGTCTTGAACAAATTAAATGTGATAGCTTTGTCACGAATTAGCTTAACGAAATTCCATATACGATCTTGGAAATCTATGGAGAGAAAAAGTACAAGAAAGAAAAACACATATATATATAGATGTAAAAATTGACTTCACTTCTTTTTAGTTCATGTTCTTCATCAGTTTCTAGTATTTGAGTCCGTTGACAACATAATCGTAAAATGAATTTGACAAACAATGGAGATGTTATACGGAATGCTGCGGAAAGTCCACCGAAGACACTAACCATGGTTGTAATCATATAAATGAGAGAAAACCGTTGTACATATGAATATGAACAGGCTTTGGGTGCACAAGTTTGAAAATAGGTGACAAAGTCAATAGAGTTCTCCCAAGATTCGATCATTAGATTATCAAAAAGAACAGCAATAGGTGTTGTTGGACTGAATCTTGAAAAAGAGTTTGAAATATTAAGAGGTGAGACAGTGCGAAGAGCACCAGTTAACGAAATCACTGTATCTAAACATGATTGATTATAAAAGCATTCCAATGTTGATTGAAGCAAAGCATTTTGAGGTACACATCCTACTTGAAACCCTGGTACAATGAATAGAGGCAATGCATCAAGAGAAAAGACTTCATTTGGAATGATTGCTCGCGTTTGATTATAAATGCCAGCAGGATAAATACAATCACTTGTACGATCACATCGACACGTTTCATTCGACATGAACGACGATTGTGTTAGGTTGACTTGTTGTGGATAAATAGCAGAAAAAGTTTCAGAAATATTAGTATCAGGAACACTTCTCGTATAGAAATTTGTTCTTAATGCAGATATAAAACGATGTTCTGCAATAAAAGCTGATATAAAATGGTTGCATGAACGGAAACTCTCAAATGTATCTTTCTGGAATTGTTCAATGGACGTGCCTATATAACTATCGAGTACATCGCGTGACAATGCATTTAATGAAAATATTGGTTTTACAGCAAATCCATGAAAAGCATCGATTACAGCTCGGCGTGATGTTCGACAGAGAGCAGATAAAACTTGAAATTGTGCAGAAGCCATCAAACGAAAGTCAAGAGGATAGTAATTGCTGGTATTGATATTGAATAAAGAAGAAAACCAGTCCTCATTGACGAAATCACTTAAACAAACTTGATGAAATCGAGGATTCACTGATACAAATTGTAGATAAGGGATCGATGCTTGAGAACAACGACACATAACTGTAGTCGTGTAAGTATTGATGAAATTTTCAAAATCATTGACAGATGGCGAAGGAACATTGATTAAATGTGTTCGAGGAATAATACCAGTATATGATAGTATAGCTAGGAGGGCGATCGAAAGTAAGATAATGAAAAGACGCGTAGATAAGAGTTGGTCGGACAGGGTCAAGTCGTCATGATCTTTGTACAGATTCAAATGCCTGATGAAATATATTAATTGATTTCGATATCTAATGTAAGTAGTAGCTTGTGTAGTCATTGATCTAGAAGAGTATTTATTAAATACACTGTACGAAACTTGAATATGTATCGAACAATCGAAAGATTACATGTATTATCCTACTACTCTCATGACCTAAGGCTCTACAAATGAAATCAACATTTGTGAATAGCTCATACATTTTTGCTTCTTTAGAAAAGTAACAAGTCATTACTCTGAAAAAAAACCAGGAGTTTTGCAGAACCCTTCAAAAAGGTTCTGTAGATTTCAAAAAGCCTCCAAATGTGCCCAAAGTCTCAGACAGAGGATAAAAAAATTCTACAGAACCTTTTGAAGGTTCTGCGTTTTACCCATTCGCAGAACCATCTCTTACAGAACCTTTTTTTTAGGTTCTGTACAGCAATAAAAGGTTCCGTGGGAAAATACGAAACCTTTAGGGTTCTGTACAAAACCATCAACCGTTGGTACAAAAACCCTAATGGTTCTGTACAGAACCCTAAAGGTTTCGTATTTTCCCACGGAACCTTTTTTTTTGCTGTACAGAACGTAAAAAAAACGGTTCTGTAAGAGATGGTTCTGCGAATGGGTAAAATGCAGAATCTTCAAAAGCTTCTGTAGAATTTTTTATCCTTTTTTTTGAGACTTTGGACACCTTTGGAGGCTTTTTGAAATCTACAGAACCTTTTCGAAGGGTTCTGCAAAATTCCCCTTTTTTTCTCAGAATAGAATTGTTGCTTTTAACAGTTATTCAATATACATTCTTCATTTTTGTCTCTCCTATTCTCCAAATGACTCCTTTTAAACATCAAGTTTGATGACGTATGTTTCTTTTTCTTTTCTCTTATGTGGCTGGTAAAAACAAATTTGTTTTAATACTATTTTAGATTTGACTGAATATAATGTAATAGCTTGATGAACATCAATATAGTGAAGAGTGGGAGAGCTACGCCTCCAGTTTGTAATATATTTGTATTTCTTTTTAATTTCAAATTTTTCTTTGAATAATGTTTTTCTACTTGCTCAGCTCCTTTACTTTAAGTGCTCTTAGATAAATAGCTCTTTTTTCTTTCTATTATGTAGACTAACTTGATTCGTCAAATATTTCTATGCTTTTCAAAAAGTAATTACTTTTCTTTATTTTCAAAGATGTAGCGATATTTTTCAAAACAAAATCAGAGTTGGTTGATTGCACACTGCTCATATTTCTATGTGAACCAATGAATTTTATTTTTTGTGAAAGACAATTCTTTTTTCATGTAGCGCTGATAATTGGGAAACTGTAATCCATAAATTGTTGAGTAAAATTTTCTGTCAAATCTTTCATTTACAATATTAGTTCATTACCTATAGAAGATATTTGACATAAACATTATTTTCCAGTTAAGAAACAGCTGATTATTGTTTAGCTTTATTGTTATTCATTCTCTGTCATTCATAAATGAAAAATCTTCTTTTAAATTAGTGCTGTCTACTAGTTAAACTTCCTTCTTTCATTTGAAAAGATTAATTAATTAATCATCGCAGTATTTACGTTTATTTTGTTACAACTGGTATAATTTTCTCGTTTTCAATTTGTGAGAATGCATTACTGTTCCTGGTTGAGAAATAGTGCATACATTCAGTTGCATTTTTAAATAAAATATCGTTAAACCATGGATGTAAGTATGTGTTACTACTGCAGTTTAGTCACACCGTCACCCTCACACTGATTGCTGCGTTCAATGTACTAATCAGTGTCGGGGTGTGACGAAACTGCAGAGGGACTAATTATGTAAATAAAAAGTTGAAAAACAACTCAAGCATGAATGCATTTCATTTTGAAATTAAAATGTAATTCTTAGTAACAATAGGAAAGTAATTCAAAAATAGAAAAGCTTTTTTCGCCGTTCAGATATAGGTTAATGAAATATGAAGAGTCTGAAATTATTATGCAAAACAGAAATAGTCTATGGCTCGATAAATTAAATTGTTTTCATTCTTTATTTCTAAAGAAGTTTGGAAACAATTATGTTTGTTTGACACATTGCCTGGTTGTGAATCTTATATTACAACTTTGATGCTATCTTCAAGTAACATAGTTAAAATAAAGTGTTCAACGTACGAAGATTTGTCTTAACCAAAAAATTATTTTGGTCACTTCTGAAAAGACATGAACTTTCAAAATATGTTCATATTTTGATTTAAAAGTCTACGCTATCCTTACTATTCATATTAGAGAAAGAAAACTTGTATTTTCAAGAAGATTTTCGATTTTTTTGCACCATTATTCAATAATTCATGTAAAGATTCACATAAATTTTGATATTGAATTGTTAATTCATCGAATGAAATTAGAAAATAATAACAAGCTTGATGAAGATCTTGGATATTAACCAATGATGGGTAACATACTGTTCCAAAACTATGAAAATTCTTAACAAAAATCTTTTTTTTTGACCAACAAAGCTTGAAATATTGTTGTATAAATGTCATTCGTAGTTTTACATTCTCTTTTTTTCGTTTGATATAAAGAATACTCTTTATGATAAACTAAACATTCTATTCGCATATGGACTGATAATAAATCTTGTTTCATTGATATTCAGTGCTACACCATCAAGATTTTTGCTTGCTGTTGAAACAATTGTTTGTTCTTTTAAGTTGTTTGTAATAACAAATAATGTATCATATAATAGTCTATGATAGATATATTTAAATTTTATAAATTCTTCCAGAATTTCGAATTTAAAACATGTTGAACTATTGAAAAATTTAAGAATTTCATATATTGGTTGTTCATTTATTCGAGATATTAATGAATGTTGTAGTTCTTCATCACTCATTAATGTACAATAGACAAAATAATATATATGAGCTTTACAGTAAAGCAAAGAAAAAGATGCGACTGATCAGTAGGAGATCAAAATGACAAATAAAGTAACGGAGAGTGGAGAAATGTTTTAGACAAAATATTTCTTCCTTTTTTATGTGCGAGAAAGAATTTCCGATATGTTAAAAGATAAGGATTATGAACAGAATTTTGTATTCTTTTCGGATATGGATTTAGAAATTTTATCTCAACTTTAGTTCGAGAATAGTAAAATACTCTTTGAAAAGCTCAAAAAAAAATAGTCTGGACGGAAAATTTTTATCGCATATTCACGTATTTTCACTATTATGATTCGAAACTAGTAATTAGAATCTTTATTTATATATCAACTTGTAGATCAAAATATATACCAAAAAAGCATTCTTTGTGTTTGTTTCTATCTCTCGAAAAGTTATCTTAATTTTCGTCTTTTCGACGTTGAGTAATGATTATATCATCTTCAACTTCCTTTTTTGTAGTGTGATCTTTATTTTTCATTAAATATTGTCATTTGACAAGTCAATTAGGATAGGTATAAATATATCAAATATTCTGGATAAGTCGACGATTTTCTATAAATGTATATGATTGTCTTGAAGTGTCTGTCCTAAGTTGGAGAAAATATTTTCTAATAGAAGAAGATAGTGTCAAATAAAATATTATAAAATGTGGCAAAACTGAATAATAAAAAAAACTCGTGCTGTAAAAATGTTTAAAGTCTTTGCTACTTGTTCGCATTGCAGTCTATATTATCTAGCTGTAAGTCTACTTACAGACTTTTCTTATTTTTGACTTCCTTGTATTAGGAAAGAAGTGTATAAGAAAAACGAAGATAAATTGGATTTCAATTTCTTCATTTTTAGTACATCAGTTCATCACACTTTGTTTTTCATTATTCATTAGACCATTATGTAAAAAGGTGATCTCATTCCAGCTTTTACTCTTAAATAACTACTGTCTTATTTTTCCTTTTCATGACTGTCACTCCTTAGTTATTTCTCATTTTTTTTTTATTTTGACACTGTTATTAGTATATAAATATGAAATAAAATAACAAATAATTTTATTTTAAATATTTATTATTTAATCTCGATTCCAGGGATTTAAATGAGGTGCGACTGGCACTTTTTAGGAACGGTGGAAAAATCTCTTTTCCGTACAATTTGTTCTATTGCCAAAAATAGACGATGAGTGCAAGCGTTTTTCGTAATAGACATATAACTTTGTTATAATCTACATACAGGTTATATAGATATAAGCAAATGATTGTTATACTTACTAATTTTTCTTTTTCTGCCTGTTGGCCATAGATACATCGAAACAAAACACATGCTTCCACTAGCATTGATTCTCAACGTTATAATGTAATACATGACAAGAGAAAAAATGATTTGTGATAAATTGTCGTATACACTTTACTAAGTTTATATGATTCATAGATTAGGGTGTGAATGTGGGTGGGGTGTGGGAGGTGGGTGTCGTTGGGAAGTAATACGCTATGGATATTAATCTTGTGTTCATTCGCGCTCAAATCCACACTTATACCCACCACCCACACCCACACCCTTATCAAGATCATTATTGTGTGCTAAAAAACAAAACAAAGAAATTTCTACTTACTTTAAATATTAATTAACTATTATTCTATTAAATTGAGTTCAATAGAAGAGAAAGATAAATATCTATCCTCATATAAGTGGTTCGGTCAAAATCTTCGCTTTCTCTTGTTACAAAAAAGAATCTATTACGAAATTGTATTAGTATATTCATAGTTGTTATCTCTTTACTCTATTATATAACAAAGAATCATCGAAATGACAAATTAGTTTACTTTCATATACATCGATATGAGAAGCATTAGGCGATAATTCTTTAAATTGTTCCAAAAATAAATACAGTGATGAATATGAACTAATGCATGTGTCATCAAAACTTCACAATTTGAAAATATATGAATAATTATTAAAAGAAAAAGAAATGTTATTTAACTAAGATGTTTTTAAACTTTTTTTAATAACTGATAACTGACATTCGATTATCAGAAGATTGAAATGCATTAGTAAAAGAAGAGAAAAGATGCTGACATGACATTATTGAATCATATAAACATTTAACATTTGTCCATTGATGTGAAATAAAAAAAGAATGAATTTTAAATGAATTATTTATTTTTTCTATATCATCATATGATAATTGACATTGTGAAGAGATATAAAAATTGAAATCAGTCAAATTAGGTAAGCAATATTGACGAATGAAATTTGCATCAATCAAACACGTCCATATATTTTGACATTTTCTATTGTCTAATTTACAACTTTTAATATGAACTTGAAGTTTTTTAACATAATTTAAATTATTAAGAAGCCATTTCAAATAAATAAATTCCAAATCATTATCAATAAAAGTTTTTAAACTAAAACATTGTAGTTTTGGTATCTAAAGCAATAGGGTTCGGTTTTTTTGTTCAACTGATAAATCTATAAAATGGAAAACTAACGATTAATTTCTTACTTTATTGAACCAATTTTCGTTTGATTGTTTCAATGCTTCTATGTTTGATTCCCATAATGTATCAGCTTGTAATGGACCATTGAATTCCACCGATATTTGTTCGAGATTGGGGATATATTCAATGAGACTTTCAAGAAAAAGTCCATGATTAACTCGAATATGTAAACGACGAAGAGTTATATTACACGATTGAATTAAATTAGAAGAGAGATCAGAATTTGATGATAGACATCGATGTACGGTTTTCAGAAAAATCTATTCTGTTCTAGGGTCTATTTTTACCAGAATATTCTGAGAAGGTGCCCATTTCGAGAATACTTTTGGACCATTTTCATATTGAATCTTAACCTAATTTTAACTTGAGAGCAAAATGAATATCATATTCGGAATCAGCGCAAAAAATTACGTTATATCATATGCATTTCAACGAAAATAATATTTTTCAGAAAACTTCGATGTGGTCCCCCTCAGCAATTTTTTTCTCAAGTTTCGCCTGTGGTCTGCTAGGGTGAATTTGTCGTAAAAACTTATTTTCGTTGA
>CAJNSZ010002042.1:0-13055 GCA_905329745.1 Rotaria sp. Silwood2
ATGATTTTTGTTGTTTTTTTACGCGTAAAAGATTATGTGATAGCCCACGAGCTGAATCAACGAGGAAAAAGCGTGTTTCTACATATTTCTGTGTTTCACAAATACTTAGATATACATAGAAATACTGAATTTCCAGCATGATTTTTTTCTCTCATCATTATTGTTTTCGACTACTTAATTGAAAAAAATAGTATTTATTATCCAATGCGACGACGAAAAAATGTATTTATGCAATAAATCTATTGTGTAGATAGAAAAAAAAAAAAAGCATAATCATATTTATTTTAACATTCTTGTTCGTACTTACTTGTTTCCATCACTAACTTTAAGCTTCCTACTCCTCCCCCCCCCCCTCCCCCAAGAGAATCAGATTTTTCTAAGCAAAATTGAAATTGAGTTTTTATCATAAAAAGATGCAGCGAAATTTCCGTTTTTTTTGGGGGATATATATGATTGAAAAAAGGTTAGATTTTAACAGATTTTCGGAAGAAATGTTGATCCTGCTGTTATGTTTTCCTAGACACTTCCTCGGCTTTTTAATTTTTGAAAAGAATGACTTTTGATTTGTATCTATACTGAATAGGCATTCTAATATAACTTAAGTCAGAAAGTTGTTGTTCGCCTACGTCACCCATTAGTACTTTTAAAAACTTCGTGCAAATTTATTGTGAATATGCCATCTGAATATATTTCTCCTTATGGATTAAAATAAAAAAATTCATTTTTAAACTTAATTATGATTTTCTCAAAACATGGTTTTCAATCAGAAGAAATGAAACTCCTCCCATCTGGTTCGAGATATAACAATCTTTTTTATTTCAAAGATCTAAATGAGAGTAAATGTTTGAGCGACTAGATAGATGTTTTTTAATTGATTCCTCTGCCAAGAAAAGCAACAGTAGTACAGTTTATAATGAAAAACATTTTCTATGATAACATTGCTGATATATTTCTAGCATTTATTTGAATCGGTGAATGAATGTCATAAACAAAGGACGTCCACGTCTGCCTAGAAAGCTCGAAATTATTATAAAAATCTGAACAATGCTCTCATATTTTCATAGATTTTCAAGTAAAGTTTATTAATCTTACTTTTTTCTCAAGTTTGCTTCGCATTTATATGTTTGAAATAGTCTTCAAGTTCAGTTTTCCAATTGCTATGATTGATAATTCACCGCTTGATTTGTTTGTAAGTATTTGAGTAATTTGGAATGAGTTATTATCCATTAAAAAATCGAAAAAGGTTGCTTCTTTGTTTGAATAACTTTCCAGCAGAAGTAACTAATGATCTACAATTTTCATCATAAGAAAAAATGCAATCAACCTGCATCTTTCCAGACAATGCTTAACACTGCTAACTAACATATCCGATCAGCGAAATACAGAGAAGCACTTAAAGTGTTTTAAAAAATGTATCGAATTATAATTTAAAGTAGTGCATTAGATTTATCTGCTGAAGACGTAGAACTCAACATAAATTTGACATTTTTCTTGAATTCTCTTCAAAAAGCTATAATTCCAACATTGACTGTCATAAATGATTTAAGCAACTCTTCATGAATGTTTTCGAGTTTAGATATTATATATCTTTCAATAGATAACTAATTTTTTAACCATTCTGAATATAACTAAATTGTTCATTTTATAATATTAAGTGCTTTTTTCCATTTCAATAACGGATCTTCAGATTTGTCAACTAATATTATTAATCATTATATGGGTATTTCTACTGAAGAATTATTCAAAAAGCAATTACATTTCTTTTATCTTGACATTGACACTAGGTCTTAATACTGAATAGCCTGATAACATTGTATGAATTAGATGAATTTAAAAGAATAAAATATTTTTATAAAAACATTTTCTTTTCTTGTTTAGTGTATTACTTTCTTTTTCTTTGTATCATTTTGTAAGCAAGTACTTTTTCACTGTTTCATTTGTTTATTATAGTATCCAGTATGTATTAAGATAATGATAATAAAACTCCACAAATTCATATCATTTTTATATTTATTTATTTACCACGATGAACATGCCACTAAAAAAATAGTTCAAAATTTTTCTATATTTTCTTGTCTTTATAATATTAGTCATTATTGAAGACTTTAGTTATTGGATTCGAACATGATATAAAATAAATTAAGCTTAAGATAATTAATAAACGAATTTACATTTTGGTGGTGAAAAGTCGAAGTAAAGGTTCTGACTGTTCTGATTTATGCTCTATCGTGCTCATCTTCTTGATGAGGGTGTCTTATATGGATAATACAATCCAGTCGAATACTGATGAAGCTCTGGATAGTGCGTCGTAACATGTGCTTGTATTATATACTAGAATTATGGAGTAGTAAAATAGTTATGATATCGTACAGAAATGAAGCCAATCAAATTGAACCTTGAGCGATTACCAAACAGGGCACTTTGATCTGAAACAAATATATCGTGGTACAAAACTCAATGTCATATCACGCTGAGTCATTGTAGGCTTCTATCATATTGAACTGATCGGTAATACCTGCTTAGGTTGAATGGAGCAGTAGTTTTGCTGTTTTAAATTAAGTATTATCATCAAAGGTAACATATCTGATACTAAAGCTATTTAAAAATTGGACATTTAACTGATGTCACGTACTATACAGTTTTATATAATCTCGATCTTTCTTTGTGTAGTTCAATCTGCTTGACGATGAGAGTTTGATGGTGTAGGTGAAGTAAGGAGTAAACAACAGAGTACTACTTTTACCCATACCCATGAAATCGGTGATAGAATTATAATACACTTAGCACAGAACTATGTCATTTAAGTGAATAGCAAATGCAATAAAATGAGTTCTCGATGATAACTTTACCGAAAAAAAAAAGTTCACTTTTACTGTATCAAAAGTAACTTAAAAAAATTAGTTTCTCTTGTTTAAATGAGAATAATATAGCAGCTGAAAGATTAAAATTCTTTTTCATTTGTGCCAATAATTTAGTAGATACCTTTTATCTATTTGTACTATGAGAACACAATGTTATTATATGTAGTAGGATATATAGTTTACCTAAAGCTAAGAAGGCACATTAAATGTCATGTTAATCATTTGTTTTTTGTTTTCTAGATATTTCATATAAACATTGGCTTATTTTCATAGTAAAATTCTCAAACCAAGTTTAAGTATAGAACTAAACTTTTAACTTTAATCGAGATCAACCGATGTTTCAATGAAATTTTTAAAACTGTGATGGAAAAATCAACTTTTAAATATACTGATGACATATCCGTCAAACTTTTTTCAAATGCTATAAGTGAATGACTGCTCAACAGTGCAAGTGAAAGTTAGAGAACATTGGTCTTAGTATTTTAGCAATGAGAAAATCTTTTTCAAAAAGTCTATATGAATTTAAATTGATTCACAACTAATCAATAGGTGACCTCTTCGTCCGAGTTTATAATAAAATTGAGATAACAGTTGCTTTAATAGAGGCACTTCACAATGCGTACTCGAACAATGGCGTATACTATCTAGATAAAATAAAATTATTCATAAAACAAAATGAATGCATACAAGCAACATTTTATTCGCATGGCTATCTATAATCGATGGGCTTTTCAGCAACTCTATAATAAATTAGACGAACATATTTCTAATAAAAATTATCATGATGATAATGATCTTTACTTTCGATCAATTCATGGTACATTAGTTCATTTATTATTATCAAGTAAACTTTGGTATTCCCGTTTAACTAGTTCATCATCAAATCCTCTTGAAGATGAAAAATATCCATATGAAATAAATTCTTATTGGTCTCGTTCAGCAAATGAATGGGAACAAGCAGTTAAAGATCGTAAGGATGTATATGATCAAATCATAGTCGAATGTGATCGCTGGATTGATTATGTAAAAGAATTAAATTCGGAAAGTTTAATGATGGAAGAAAAATTTCAATATATTGATAGAAAAGGTAATATACAAGAACGTATTCGTGCTGAAGCCTTAGATCATATATTTAATCATAATACTCATAATCGTGGACAAATAACTGCAATTATAACAAAATATGCCGGACAAGATGGATCACCTGTACTTGATTTATCTCTTATGCCGAATAATTAAAATGTTTTTTTTTATTTCAAATATAAAAAAGTTTATTTCTGTCTAATAAGTTGGTCCAAATTGATTCCAATCATTATTAGTTGAACCCGATCCTGAATGAGCTTGTCCTTGATAACCATAGTTAGTAAGATTTTTCATATCCTGATGAGTTAATTGAAAATCAAATACTTGAAAATTTTCTCTTAAACGATTCGGATGATTTGTTTTCGGTATCGGAATAAAATTGTTTTGTAATGACCATCGAAGTAAAATTTGTGCAGGCGTACGTCGATATTTTCTTGCAAGTCTATTTATAAATGGATCTCTTAATGCTGATCCACGTGCTAATGGTGAATAAGCCATTAAAGTAACACCAAATCTATGACAATAATCAACAATAGGATGTTGTTGCATAAATGGATGTAATTCAATTTGATTAACAGCTGGTAATGGACGACCAGATTGTCTTAGAACTTCTAAATGTTCAACACCAAAATTGCTTACACCAACTGAACGAATTTTACCCAATGATTGAAGTTCAAGTAATGTATCATATGCTTCAAGAACATGACCACCTTGTGGTACATGAATTAAATAAAGGTCAATATAGTTCGTCATAAGTCGATGAAGACTTTGTTCAAATGATTGTAAAACTTTTCGACGCCCACCAGCTGTTGTATAAAGTTTTGTTGTTATAAATAATTGCTGACGTGGTAAACGAGATGCTATCAAACCATGACCAGTTTCATATTCATTTTCATATAATTCTGCTGTATCAAATAGACGATAGCCTTCGCGAACTGCTGATTTAACAAGACGAATTGTCGATGGACTTGCATCAGCTTGATAAAGTCCAAGACCAATAACAGGTATTTGATTACCGTCATTGAGATGAATTTTAGGAGCAACGTACGTTTTTTTTTATCTATACGTTTATACTTTTACTGCACGTGTAACAGGTAAAAAGTAGTTATACAGGTGTATTCGTGCATTTATGTAATCAAAACTTTGTACGATAAGTATAGTTCATATAGGTAACATCTATCCAATATGATACACATACATTAATTGAAGCTAAAAAAGAACAACCTTGTTCTTTGTTTGATTTACTGTTTAGAACTGACGATTGAGTTATGTTTATCAAGAACAGCTATTATCATTTGCACAAATTGATTATCTAAGCTAGACAGAGAATCAATGACTTGAATATTTTTAAGAAAAATTTATATCATTATGGCATATTAATTATTGTTTTTTTTTGTCTCATGCTTATGAAGAAAAGCTTTGCAATAGAGTTTTCAAAGTAAATTTGTATTTAAAAAAAAAACAATTTGGAAGGAATAAAAATAAATTGCCGAATGTCACCACTGATGAAATTAAGCGACGATCTTTTTTTTTAAACAATTTGCTTTTTATACTTTTAAATTTATTCAGATGTGTCCCGAGGCCACCAGAATCGTTTGCGCGCGAAGAAATTTTTTTTTCTTCAGTTTGAGTTTTTGAAACTATTTCAAGATTATACATAATAATAATAGCAAGTTTCTTGTTTGATTCGGTATAGAAATAAGCCGATAAGAAAGTCGATAGATATCACTTTAGTTTTCCAAATAGATATAATGACTTTGAAAAATTCATAATAAATTTTTCAGTGTCGCAGACAATTGTGAGCACCGTTTAATTAAGGAAAACAAACGAATTAACGTAAGATACGAACACCATAGTAGAGGTTCATGAAATCGTACAATGGAAAACGCTTATTGGTTAGATAGATTAAAATATATTAGATTACTCTTGACAACATGTTAAAAGCTGACAAAAAAATATTGAAATACAACAAAACTTTTCAAAAATTTCACATGTTCATTGCCATTGATATATTAGTTTAGCAGGCGGTTTCGGTTCTTTCACGCGATAAGGGTGTGGATCACGATTAGATGAATCCACACTCCACATTGTGTAAAACATTATAATATGGTTCACTATTTTCCCGGGCTGTCGAACGTTCACCTGTAGAAATTTTGCATGTGTGTATGCGATTGTTGAATTCATTCACACTCACACCGATAACCCATATTCGGCACGCCTAAGTCAGGCAAATGATGAATCATTGACTTCTATCGACACGCATAAGAAAAAGTTGTCAAAGATGGCGTTTTTTTTTCTTTTTCTTTGCGTTCTCTACTGACTCCACCTGATCATTGGTAAAAAAGAAAGCCGTGTCAGATGATGATGACGTGTTTTGATGATTTAAACATTGATTTACTCATGGAAATATTCGATTATTTATCTTTCACTGAACTATTTCGAGCCTTTTTTGGACTAAATCAACGCTTGAATAATATCATTCGACATTATCCAGCATATTTTGATTTATCGACGATAAGAAACTGTAATATATTTTACAATGATGCATTCAAATGTCGATCATTAAAAGTGTCTAGTAGTAATAATGAAGATGAACACGACAATTTATATTCATATTTGAACTTTTCCACCATTCGAGCTGTTACATTCCAATCAATAAATCTTCGAAAGTTACTTTCATTTATTCAACAATTACCAATGCAACAACTTGAATCGATCAAAGTTACAAAAATGGATTCTAGTAACTGTGCGATGGCTATGCATGAAGAAGTATGGTTGATAATTTTAGCAGCTGGTCGTAATCGTCTTCGATGTTTACACGTTCCATATCAGTTCAATCGATGGAATATTGATCGAATTTCGTTTGATTTACCCTCAATCGAATATATTACTCTTGAATCCATAAGAACCGATCAAATGTTAATACTTTTGCGTCATACACCTAATCTTGGCCATCTAAAAGCACATTTACTCGGTTTTGATTGGGGTAAACATCTTTCTACATTTAATACTGCTCTTCCCAAACTAAAACATATGAATTTGAGTATACAATATTTACGGTCATTCGAACTACTCCATCATTTCTTTATCTCATGTCCACACTTGATACATTTAATACTCAAACTAAAAGCACGTGAAGATACAAAGATGATAGTCGATCCAAGATCATGGCAAACATTGATCGAACAATATCTACCTGATCTTCAATATTTACGACTTCGATTGAATATATTTTTGAGTAATGGACATAAACGTCACAATATTCAATCACCATTTGATCGTGCAAAATATTGGCTTGAACGACAACCTCATTTTCAAGTAATAGTCAAAAGAAAGCTGCATCCATGGGATCTGAGCGACATATGAATTTTATCATGACTTCTGTCTTATAAGAAAAGACAATAAAGCTGTTCAGAATTTCGATTTTGATAAGAATTTACGAATGAATGAACTATCTATGTAACGACTAAGGTTATAAGAAAATCTTAAAAATCGATTAAATGACACTATTATAATCTGATGATAACCGTATTATAATAGTGCCATTATAATCGATTTTTAATTTGATTTTTTTATTGACATGGGATCTTTTGTCTAGGATGTGGGTGCGGTTGTGGGGTGTGGGGGTAAGTATGATTGATGAACGAAAACAAAGATACACACTCACATTCTCGTAATTTATACACTATGACTAATAAACCTTCGTTACTTATTATGTTAAACAATATATTCAAAGACGATCCCAACATATGCACACAACAGATCTTTGTCATTTACCTTTCTATGATGATATCTTTATTTGGGACGATTTGCATAAAAGAAACAAGGATCACTTTGGTCAGTTTTTTCGTAGTAATTATGTAACAGATTTCTTAGAAAAACATGAATAACTTCTCTTGAAATGGATATCGTTTATCGAAATAAAGTAATTGATAAAATAGTCGTACACAGAAGAAAGAGCAGGTGTAATACTCTTCCATTAATTGTCTGCCTTCTGCTTTTCTTTTCTTTCGTCTTCGTGCCCTTGAAAACTGTAAGAGCGTTTGTCTTCACTTCTCGTTCTTTGTTTACACGCCTTCTTTTAATTAGGCATAATAAAAAAAAACAATTTTCGATTCTTTCTAGTGCAATATGATAGGTATTAAAGTCATATTTTCACCGAAACATGGACCCACTAGACACATATTTATTGATGTACAAATATTGAAGATAAAACACTATATGCCCCTCTAGGTTACCTACAGTGGAACAGTCCACTTAAAGATAGCCCTTCTCTGTATAGAAAGACATCCAAAGTAAAGAAAGCCAAAAAATCTAAGATCATGTTCACAAGAGATACACCGAGCCAGTTCGGGTATAATAGATGCTGTATTAAATGCCCTATGGGTAACTTCATTGGACGTCTTCATTAATGATCCATTGCATGAGGATATGTATCTAAGACTCATATCTACACTCACACTCATCTACTTCTTGGACAATCAACATCTCGGATAAAATCTATCCTGTTGAACTGATTCAGAATGTTCTCTGCGTGCAAAATTGCTTTTCGCGTGAGACTCTGGGCATTCGATAGATTTTTATAATTGATGAAAAAGTCTATTTCGTTTTGAGTTCCTAGGCTTGCCTTGTTGAGTTATGAGCGTTTTATTCAACTTTGGTTTTATTAGCATAACGGTTTCAGAAAAGTGGATTGATTGCATTACGAACTGAAATTTTGTTTTCAGATCGATTTTATGGTCTTTAGAAAGCGATCAGAAATTGTGGGAGAACAAACGGATTGCTACTGTGATATCAGATTGTTATAGAAATGTCTTTATTTTGAAACTGTCATGTTAATGATTAAAAAGCTCATAATTCAAAAGGGCAAGACTAGAAAGCCAAGCCGTAAAAGACTTTTTCACTATTCACTAAGATTCAATACTTTCAAGCGGAAAACGACATTGCATTTAGCCCGCTTCACTCGTGAGATGTTCGCGATATTCCAGCGGCTCAGATATCTGTCTATAAACTTAAAAGTGAGCTACTCATCGATATCTAGCGAGATTCCGCACATTACAGGAAATCAATCCTCATTCTAAATACGTTGAATGTGAGAGTGAATCTTTTTATGTTTTTGCTACTGTCATCGAGTTCCATTCCAAGGCTAAATATGAGTTGGATCAGCACTGAACACTTGTGTAGTTTTTCTTCACGTGTTCGAAAGGTGATGTTCGACTTTGTTACTTGTGATCAGAACGGACGTCATTAACTTTTGATAATGAAATTGTCGATTTTTGTTTAAAATAAATACACTGAACTATCCTTAACTGAGCAAATGGGAGCACAAAGAGAAAAACTCTCTCTCTCTCTCTTTCTGAAAACCATTACTTTCAAATCTATTCCGAGAATTCATTTGAATTTCATTTAGCCTATATTCCAAAAGTCATTTAAATCCAAAGTGATTGTTCCAGCTCAGAATGATTGCAGTAACGGTTATGTAATTCGTAGAGAAGATGATTGAGTAATAACGTATGCAGAGAGGAAAAGAGTCACAGTGGGTAGAAAAATAACGCAATACCTTAATAGTGCTAAAGTATTTGTTTGTATGTCGATGTGGCGATCGTTGTTAAGAGGAAAAGCATAGATTTGAGTACAGATTGTATTTTTTCGACTTGTCTATAATATAGTCCTACTTTTGGTAGCAATTATGTCCAGAAAATTGTTGGTATTCTGACAACAGAAATTATTTCTTCCTTCAATCCTTCGCGGAAGAGAAAACTATCGTTTTCTATTTGTTAATAAATGTTAATGCCAAACAACTTTCAATTTTTCTACTATTCCCTTTATTAATTGTTTTACTTGTTCTTTTATCCCGAAGTGTTCCTCACATTGAAATTCACCTCTCAAGTGACATACTCTGTTTTCGTTGTAGAGACTCATTGCAATCGTATGCTCTGATTTCGAACACGAGTTGTAGTATTACAAAAGAGAAATTCAATATTTGTCACTCGAATGCTTATTTTACTCCGACAAAGACATGTGTTTTTCTTGAATATTGCGAAGAAGTTCAACGCATTCTAGCATGTCTCGAAAGTTTGAAGTCGCTGGGCATGCAGTTATCCCAACTCTACTAAGTATTATATGCCGACTGAAGTTTCAGACCATCATATTCTTATAACATTATTTCGAAATTATACTGTCGCATTATCTCTTGTATGAAGAGTATGTTATGTAGACTGAATTGCTCGAAGAATTTACTTTATTTTGTATGAAACTGTTTCGGCAGCAACTAAATCTTTATCTTGTTCAGTTTCTCAATAAAAATGGGAACAGAACTGTTTCTATCTATAGTATATGCTACAATCGTATCGACTTTCTTGTGTTTGATTCTATGTCGAATCGACGAGTTCGTGCATGGGCAAATTTATTATTCTATATTTATAGTTCATTTGGGAGAAAAATTTGGCAATGGTAGTTGAGGTATCCATTTGCCGCCAAATAATGGTGGAGGATTGAGTGCAAAGAACGCAGGACCGGCACGTGTAAATAGTCCAATATAGAGTGGCGCTGTAAGAAGAAGAAATATGTGCGTCGTCACGATTCCTATTGGTTTTGGTAGAGTAAGAGAACAAAGATTTTCGACACAGCAAGCAATACCCTGTAGAAAGAAGAATGTGAATGCCGATACTGGAGATGAAGCACCGAATACGGCCACTGCCACATGAGCATGAAGTAGACCGCTCAATGTAAAAGTTGTCAGAACAGCAATTGTTGATGAATGAAGCAAGCGACGAGTGGGTTCAAAAACCGACTCCTTGAGTACTGAACCTACAAGTTGATTGTAACGACAACCCCAAAATTTCCGAATAGATTGCGACAAAAATGGAGCATTATTATATGATAGAAGAGTGTATTTGTTGCATGTAACCAGTCCCACAATGGCAGCATGTGTGTCAGCTAGGTGCGTACCGGTACAAATAGACACATAGAACATCAACATTCTGATATAACTATCACTTGGTGCACAGGCAAGAAGCCATTGATAAATCCAATGATTGAGTAACAGTTTGGCACCGGCTGACATAAAGTTTATAATGATTGAGTACTTTGACTTGCATTTTATGACTGGAATGAAAAACCAGACAAATTTACCAATAAACGACGCAAAAGAAATAGAGTGATCGGGCAAAAACACAGTGAAGTGCACTAGACGAATTGTAGCCATCCAGGAAAGTGAAATGGTAACGACAGACGCCATTCGGAGAGGAGCAAGATTGTGACAACCAACCAACGTCAAAATACCGCATGGTACAATTGTTAACAGAGCTCGAAATGAAAACTTGTGAATCGGTCGAATGGAATAGTAGCATGCACCAATATGAGCAAGCCATACGACAGGAATGAGTTTGGAATGCAACGTCATTTTTACTACTCTGCTCGTGTGATGATATTTATCACCCGGTTAGAATGACGAAAACATGTGTGTGCATTGCATCATCCGTCGGCTGACATACACACTCGCGATGAGTTGCGTTTTTCTTTCCTGTTCTTTTCTTTCAAAGATAGAATTCGAGCAATGGAGATAGAGCCGATCTATTATGGGACCGAATTCTTAATGTATAGTCTCGGGTAGCGCAGAAATTATGGCTGCTCTTCACATTCGATGTTTTTAGTGTATTTTCCATGTTTTCTTCCAACCGAATACGGTGAAAGATGCATAAAAACAGTTGACTATAGTTACTTTTTAGGTATACAGTGCACCTCAAAAGTCTGGTACCACTTTTGCTTTGAGTCGTATATTAAAACTATACAACATTAATTTAATTTCCTTATATGCCTGCATAGTAGATGTCAAGTACTATCTATCTATCTATCTATCTATATTGGTGATTTGGAAAAAATGGCCACCATTTGCCAACAAAAATGACTGAAAAATAGTTTCAAATTAAACTTCTCTGATTCGCTGATTTTGCTACTATATGTTAGGAGATACACGGGAAAAGGTTTTCCGATTGCCATTATGAAGACGAATCAAGTACTGATGTCATCGAGAATCTCTATAATCTTCAAGTTAATTGTACGAAGTCTGTTAATACGTTATGTAAAACTGTTTAACTCTTCTCTTCAGAAAAAGATTCCATTCCAGATCTACAATTTCAAAGCTAGTATAGGAATATGATTCAATACCACTAATGCGGTTCCGCCTTGTAGAGTTTACAAAATTTCTACATTTCTACAGAAATCTCTACTGAGGAAAGCTTATCCTAGTTTTAAGTCAAGCTTCAATATATAATGACTTGTCTCAGGATGCATAAATGCTCACATCAATAGCATCTTCTACAAGAAGTCGGTTGATATAAAATAAGTAGAGTTTTGCTCGCGAATTGGTATAGATATTATCCAAAAAATATTGCGATACAATTTCACATCAATACGTTATTTTCTCCAGAACTGTTCTTTCTCAAGAGCTGATTTTCTAACCAAAAGTATTTTGCATAGGTTTAGAAAAGAGAGCAAAGTTTGGTTCCAAAGTATTGAAAAATGACACAGTTGTAGGCAAAACAAAAATGAAAATCTTGTGAGACATTTAATGGACAACTATGACTTTTTATTTTATATTCTAGTTTCTCATTAGGATTACAATACAAAGGAAGACTTTTTTTTTCAAAAGATCGCGCCTTCATTTCTCTACCATTTGAGACCATTCTCAATCTTTGTATCGATCGGTTTGTTTCCACCAACGTTTTTAATGTCGCAATACAAAAAAAATCTACAGATGTCTCTCAATCCAAAGATCATCCAAATTTATCGAGGAAAGTTTAGTGTTGTAGCAGACCATTTACATTCTCTGAACTTTCAATGTATTCTCTGCAATTTGGTAAAAAAGTAAGACTACAAGCAAGAATGAAAGATGGCAGCAATCCACTTATTAATCGATAGGTTGCTCAAAACATGAGGATTTTAACTCTTGTAGCATTTGCAGCTCAAGAAGGGTGTGGGTCGAAGAAGGAATACACTCACAGTCTACACTGTTCAATAGGATTGAAATATTCATAATTATATATTAAAGATTGTGCTTGTTCGATGTGTTCATTCATGAAACAAAGCTCGACATATTTCTTTTTTTAA
>CAJNSZ010002043.1:0-18607 GCA_905329745.1 Rotaria sp. Silwood2
GATAAGAATTTTAAAACAAATTGTGAGCGTGTAATTCTCAGGAGAGTAAGTGCAGGCACCTCAGCATCTGTCTGGTATCCTCAGCACCTGTTCGACACTTTTAACGCATTTTACTATGAGCACCTTCAGCACCTTCAACCACTCTCCCACTATCTTACGCGCTTTTTCAGCACCTTGTGATAAAATTTAGTGCATAGACTCTGCCCTTTAAATTTTATCGTGAAGTGCTGAAAAAGCATGTAAGTTAGTGGGAGAGTGGTTGAAGGGGCTGAAGATGTCGAAGGTGCTCACAATGAAATGCGCTAAAGGTATCGAACAGGTGCTGAAGGTGCTGAGTAGGTGCCGTAGGTGCCAAACAGGTGCTGAGGTGGTGAGCAAGTGCTGGGTGCCTGCATTTTCCTCTTGCTTATTTAAAAATATATATTAAATGAAACTGTGTTAAACATCAACGTTATTCGTTTTGGTTTTATCAATGTCTGAAATGAATAGGATAAATAATGACATTTTCATGACGTGATTTCTTATTGGTGGAGATCAACATCATTTTGTGTGTATAATTTTTCATCATTTCATCAAAAAAAAGATGTCGCAAAATTTCATCGTAAGGATACATGAAAGTTGATTTTTGCTTCTCATATTCAAAATCTTTTGATTTATTGAGACAGTTTTTATTTATATACCGTAGTATTACAGTTTAATAAACTTTGTTGCAAATAGTTTTTCAGAGCATGAAAAATGACTCCTAAAAGCCGAAATACACGCTAGGTGTGGATGTGGGATGTGAGTGATAAAAGAAGGATACATTCGCACTCACACTCCACATTGCACCCACATCCATCACACCCTAAATATCAAGACTCAAACTCATTCTTAAAGAAAGTTATTAAAAACATACAGTGAAATGTCCTATTCCTTAGTTGTACCGCTTTCTACCTGACTGAAAATCTGAAAAAAAAATTGTGTAAAATTGATTCTTTTTTTGCTTCTTCTAGATATGTAATTGGAAAGGAAATATTTTAAAACTTATAAGATCATGTTAATTCCTATATGTCTTCACTTTTCACTCAAAAAAAGACAAAAGGTTTCTTAATAAGTTCCTAGAAACCTTTCGGTCTCTGAATCAGACAAAAGAAAAGAGTGGTAGTTTGAAAAATCATTTTCTCTTATACTTTGAAGTATTCTCTATCAGATGGTGACACTTTTAAATGCGTCGCTTACTTTTTGTTTTGATCATTTTTTTTAAAAAAAAATGGCACAAGACACCAGAATAACTCATATATATATACATTTAATTCAACTTTCATCTTTAAAATTAAATGGACATACTAATGCATTTGGTTTTAAATACAGATTCTCCAGAACAACATTCCCTAATTTTAATTAATTACATACCCGAGTAGACCTAAAAAAGCTAACGATGGGTACGACGAGTGGTCGAATTTTGAAAATATATTTTTTTCCCGTTCTGTTCGAATTTCGAATCCTCGGAAACATTATCCAATCGCATACTCATATTCGACTCCTCGGACACATTTCGACCGACCGAAACCTATCGAAATTCTGACTATTCGAAGCGAGGAGGCCCATCGAAAAGAGACTTTCGATTACTCGATATGGTTTCGATCAGTCGAAATTCAACGACATCCCAACTGATTGAAGACATTGCTCCATCGTGCATTTATTTTCGATTGCTCGATATGATGTCGACCAGTTGAAGCTTATTGGAATATGGAGTGCTCGGTGAGAGCAAACTTATCAATGAAATAGTTTCGATCGTTCATTTCAATTTTGGTCGCTGAAAACTGCTTCGAAATTCAATTTCCGAGTAGTCGTTGAATTTTATTCCAATATCATCAGAGAATTTTAGTTTGATACATGGATTTACACAGTTCTATAATTTTAACAAGATTATTCATCAACTATGACTAAGATCATCAGAGAATATTTTCACATTCCTCAAGAGAATATACTCATAATGAATTTTAATTTTTGAGCATTTCAAACATTCTGAGCTCTTGATATCACTCTAATCTTCGATGACTTGTTAGCAAAGAACAAATCGATGGGATTATTTCGAACAATCAGTTTGCTTCACCGTCCTCAAAAATTATTGAAATAATTTGAAGATTCTAAACTTAATACTAGTAGAGAAATGAGCTTTTTCGTTATTCTACGTTGTTTCAATATTTCTGTTATTATTTTTTTATATATTCAAATTAATTAGAATATATTGTAGTTCCTTTTTGAAGCATAGATCTTATTCTCGTACTTAATGCAACGTAACCTATAATAGATAGAATTGTTTTTCTTAATCATCGATAATTGCTATATTTATAAAAAAAAAATTTTTGAAAAAAAAATGAATATTTAAATAAAAAAAGGAAGAAATAAATGCGTATTATGAAAATAAGTTTAAAAAAATAAATGAACTTTATGCAAAGAAATTTAAAAAAATGAATATTATTTTTAAAAATGTTTAAAAAAATTATTATTTGAAAGAAAATGAAAAAAATGTCGAGGTTATATGTATTTGATGACGACATGTAGATTTATCTTAGATTAAAACATCATGTTTAGTTCATATGATCTGTACAAGCTTCGTAACCTTAAATACATATGCTCGAATCTTCTGTTGTGCAAAAATATTCGATAGGTATTGAGGGCTCGAAAAACGTCCAATAGTTATCGATGGCTCGGGAAAAATGGGATACAGGAAGCAAAACTTTTTCAAAATTTGTAAAAATTTCGAGTGCTCGGAATAGCGACCCCTCGGAGCCCCGCGAATTTAACCCATCAAAACCCATAGAAGATGGGTGCGCCGAGGCCATCGAATTTTTAGACCGACCATTCGGATTGCCATTTTCCGATAGGTCGAAAGGTCTGCGATGGGTGAACAATTTTCAACTTCATCAACCCATTACAAGTCTCAGATCGATATATCGAAATACCCATCGGATGACAGCTTGGGTATAAACAAAATGTTTGTGAAAAAGAACTTACCACTTTATAAATCAATTTTGCGTTTTTTTTGTATCTAAGTTTTCGATGTAATCACTCAAATATTTATCGAGTAAATAAACAACTAAATTTTCAAAAACCATATTTCTATTGCGTTAACATACGTTATGCTACCTATAAGAATTATAATGTTAGACGGCAAATATTTGTCTTAAGTGACAACCTATTTATTCACAAAATAAGATGAGAATTCTTTTTTTTCTTTTGTTATCATTACTGCAATCAGGTCGAGTAAGGGAGATAAACGATTGATGAATCATTTTACACATGTCTATTTTGAGGATGAAGGATGAGTGTATGAGAATGTGAATGCGAATGAAAGAATAACCAAATCT
Source organism: Rotaria sp. Silwood2 (assembly GCA_905329745.1). Lineage (NCBI taxonomy): Eukaryota > Metazoa > Rotifera > Eurotatoria > Philodinida > Philodinidae > Rotaria > Rotaria sp. Silwood2. The sequence continues at coordinate 3,354 of CAJNSZ010002043.1, forward strand.
TACAATTCAGACAGAATCTAAGCACTTAAGGGTGTGGGTGTGTGATGCGGGGTGTGGGGTGTGGGTTTGGGTGTGAGTGTGGATGTGGGTGGTCTTCTATTCTTCAACGACACCTGACAACCACTGCACCCACACCCACACCCACACCCACACCCACACCCACACCCACACCCACACCCACACCCACACCCACACCTGCACCCACACCTACACCCACACCCACACCCACACACCCACACCCATACTCACACCCACCTACATTCAGTAGGAGCCGCTGAGATCCATCAGAAGCCACCGGGAACCACCAGGATTCATTAGGATCCGCGGATCCAAGATCTGCTTTTACCTGCTTGTCCACACCGATCCTTAAATCCACACCCTCGCTGTTTTCATGAAGCTCCGTGGAGAAAATAGAATATGATAAGAAAAATTATTTCTTATCTGTTGCTCAAGAAAAGAAAAGCACTTGAAAGCAACACGATCGGAAACCTAACGGCTTCGCTATCATCGTCAGTGCATATTTCTCAACTCCTAAATCATTAACAGCCCACACCCGCACCCCGCACGTAAATGGGTTGTGGTAGCTTCATCCTCACCTCTTCCTCGTCTTCTGTGGATATTCAATCGACTTCGATTCTGTAGTATTTAGTCGGTGTTCAAGTGAAAGAGCAACAGATAGTCTTCATAAGATTCGAAAGTCTACCTTTCTCTTTTGACTTTCTATAATAATGAACTCACCCATCCCTAACCTTTAGATGATCTTTAAAAGTTTGTTTTCTTAGGATCAATAGTGATGCAGAATATCGTCAGGCCAGATGCTTAACCCTCAGCCTGGATTCTCTCTAACCTTAATTATAAGGCTCGATCCTCTATTCACAGGTTCTTGAGCAGTATTGCATTAAGGAGAGGGTTCAGTGACTTTGAATAGGGATTCCAAACAAAGTAAGTAGACGATGTGATGTAATAATCGGAGTTCTACTTGGATAATTATCAATCAGATTATAACACACCGCGACTAGTGAGTGGCATGGAACGGAATCACATTTCCATTGAGTGTGAGCGTTTTCTCTTTCTCGAGCACGATAATATTCGTTCAAAAAAACAAAAAAAACGCAAAATTTTCAAATTTTATTGTGGTTTCTAGAATTCGACTCTTACTCTAATTCGAGAACGATATTGGATAACAACAGTTTTTCCATGTTGCATCGATGTTTTATTTTTGAATTCGAGAAGACTATTTTATCGAGCAGGAACTTTGTAAAAGCTGAACACTCCCTGTTTTTTGTCTAGTATTGCCTATCACTTCCCCGACGAGTAAGTATTTGTGTTCACGAATGAAGCGTAAATGAAGGGTAACGTTTTCAGTCGCTTGAACATGGTCTGTTCGCATCGGTGTGATCTTTTCATCGTGTGGATTTGCTGATACCGTGTAGCACTGATGCTTCTCGTCGATAATCAACCATTTGTCTTGGTCGAATGGTACCTGTATTCTATGAAGCAACGACAATGAATCATCTGGCATACGAATTCTTTTTATCAAAGTCATCGGATCATCATGTTTTCTTAAGTCAATAAACTGTACACGATCATTCCACTTAATATTCATCGCTAAATAAGAACCATCATAGCTGCATGTTATTAACCGTATTTCATCTCGTTCACCATAATCCAAGTCCTGCTTAGACCATCCTCGCAGAACCTTCCATGAATTAGTGTTTACTAACTCAATCCGACGATAACCACGATTCAGAAACAAATAATCAAGTAAATTGGGTGATGTTGCAATACAACTTAATATTTCTACAGGTTTAGCTGATCGATTCGTTGTGCCGTATGCCAAATAAGCTCGAATTGGTTTAATATGGGTCAAACTATCAAATTCGATTTGCGATGTCGTCTGGTTTAGTCTTAACGATAAAGTATATAACCCAAACCTGTATAAAATGAAGAAATTATCAAGAAATGAACACCAACGGATGCAAGTCACGAAATTGCTATGTCCAAGTTCGCCCCATGGGCGTTCATCTATTTGCTTTTGATGATCAAATAGTTTTAACTTGCCTTTTTCATTCAGTAAAATAACATTATACTTATCGCAGACATCGAAAGTTCCGTATTGAATCTCATCAGTTGATAATGGGATCTGATTTTCGCACGGTGTGCACAAGGTTTCTTCTATCAAAGTGCAACCATCGTTGTTGTTAGGAAACTGCTCTAAAGAAGAAAAACATCAATATAGAGCAGAGCACCAATGCTAAAAGGTTAAATGATAGTGTTCAACATAACGAAAATTAAGATGTAGGTGATTCATTAGCCCACTCAATCTTATGAACGCATTTGAAAATTTCATAGAGGTGTAGGATGAGGGTGGGAGGGTAGAGGAAGAACATATCAACACCCATTTTTTCATGTCGCTATTAAGCTAAACGATAATACCTTTTGGAATATTTGTATTATCAATTAACTCGGTTTTAACAGTCATGAATAGGTTTTGGTGCGTATCATCTTCGGTGGTCCGTTGAGTAAGAATTCTTCCAACGTGTTGCATATTGCTGTCATGTATTTCGAAGCTGTTTAAGTGCTTCTGAACATCAGTAAGCTGGTTTTGAAAGCTTTCGGCACTCAGCTGTATTTTTAAAAAATTTTGCTGACAACTGTCGAGCCTCTCTGTAAGTTCTTGATTGCTTGACTCCATCAGATAGCAGCGCTCATCAAAGTCTTTAGCAAGTCGCTCGACAACTGGATCTGCAGGCTACATTTCTCGAGAATGTTGCTGAAGATTGTAAAGTTGTCGTGGTACATATTGAGTCATAGTCTCGGTACGATGTGATTGATGTTTAAACTTATTAACACCTGATTCGGGTTCAATATTTTGTGAAACCAGTCGGTCATACTGTTGCTGAAGATTCTGAACTTGTGATTTCAGATCTTGATTTAGAGATTTCATTGTCTTAAATTCCACATACATATCGTTGATACGTGCTTCGAGCTCTCGATTCTTTGACTCCAATCGGCGTAAGAGTTGCGGCGAATAGTAACGCTGTGATTCAACGTCTTCATCCATAGTTTCTGCTCGGATTTCATGTTGATCAAGAGAAGAATTCGATTCCGGAGATGATCTTCGTTTTCGGGAAGAATAACTCGGTAGTCTGCTATAACTCGCATCGCTTGATTCCATTGGTCTGTGCTTAATTGCTCTGCTAAATATGTATTCAACTATAACAAAAAAGTCATTGAAACTTATTCTTTTTACAAATCTCTTCAACCTTTTGCAGTCTAGCGTTGCAATTTTAGACATGAACTTAATTTCAAAAAATCATCTACAGCTATTTTGTAGAACCCCTTCTTCAAAACAAACCAGCAAATAACATTTGAATAAATCAATCGCGTAAGAACAATAGATCTGAAGAATCTTGATTGATTTGATGGTGAAAAAGAACAATTTTGCAAGAAATAGTAGGAAAATCATAATTCTCTTGCATTGAAAACTTTTTAGTTGGATAATTGCATGTAAGTTTACTTGAAATCGCTGGCAGGATGAATTTTATTTCAAGTAAAAGACGAGTACTTGTACGTATATGAGATCTCTTTTTTCGTTTTCCTACAGTGATGTTTTCACTAGTGTGTTTACGAGACTGGGAGAATATCTTTCATTTTCAACAGTTTTCATGCAGAAAGGTAGAAACCTCATGTACACAATTGAATTCCTAACCAAGACAAAACCGAAATGAAAACAACTTACTCACTTATCTCAGTAAGAATGATGGTGTGAAGCTAATTGAAACGAAAAAAAAATGAGATAAATATGACACATGTCGATCGTTACCAAAGATCGTGACCGTAAGGATGAGCTAAGATTCTTTTGTTGAATCGACGGCTTTGTTTTTTTTGTAATGAATTTTTTCCACTATTTTTTTATTTTTAATGTGAAGATTTTGTGTCTATTTAAAGTACCAGGTTGAGGGTGTACGTGATTGTGGGTGTGTTTAGCTACCATGATCATATGATACTGATTTTTACTTACTTTGACTTTCGATGTTTTTTAAATATCATTCAGAAAAAGAGTTGATATGCTTCGTTCGGGAATCAAACCCATGATACGATAACCGGTTACTCGGACCAGTGCTCTAATCATTGAGCTATAAATACACGACTAATGCATCAATTATTTTTCTGAATGATATTAAAAACATTGAAAATATCTTAACGTCGAAACGACGTGTACGATGCACCTCAATATAGCGACTGCTATTTTTAACCAATAGTGTGGGCTAGAAAAGACCCAGACCAACACTCTACATGCGCACACATCCACATCCTCTGTTGGAACAGATATTAGTGAAAACATATTGTACCTACTATTTGGATTTTCTTGAATAGCACGTACTAGAGCCTTGAAATTAGGTGTCAAGATAGCTAATAGCTACCCACTTGTATGCAAAAAGTTTCATTGAAAACGGGATGTGGATGTGGGTGTGGATGTAGATGATGAGTATGTTGATACGCACACCCAGACCCAGACCCTCACACCCACACCCCAAAACGTGTTGATATTTTATGATATTTGCATTAATTAACGACAAGGGAAAAAATCGAGTAAATGAGTTTTTTAACCCTTTTTTTATCTTTTAAAGTGCAGCGAAAGGTGAGTTTACAAAAAAAAAAGAAAATTGCGAAAGTCTATTTGCTTTGTCACTTTTTTGTGCATGAGTCAGTTGAAAGTTTGTATTGCACAATCAGCAAAAGAATTTGGCAATCGTATTCTTTCGAAATTCAACAGAGAATAATTTTGTTAAAAAATTCTACTAAAGGCGTCGGAGCACACTACATCTCACTAATTTTTGAATAACTTCATCATTTCAAGAGATACAGTCGTGTGGTTTATTAATCGAAAGAGGACGCCTAAGAGTAACTTTTCGCAAATAGAACTAGGTTTCGGGCATGTCTTAATAGCCAGTTTTTCAGCTATTCTTTGAAAAACCTCGCCACTTGTGAAAACTTGCTTTTAGACGTCCCATTTTGGTTTAAAAACCGTAGGACTGCATGTATTTCCGTTGGAAAGTTATCTAAAAATTAGTGAGATGTACTGTAGAGGGTGGCTCAAAAGTTACGCACCAACAAGAAAATTGAATATCTCCATTACGGCTCGAGGAAAGGAGCTGGTTTTTTTTTATTAGTGATAGAGGCATGTATAAGCTTTATATCCATAAAGACATTTCCAGAGAGACCCTTTGTTAAGTATGACTATTAACCTCAACAAGAAAAATTTACTTTTTTACAATTCGAAAAAAAGTTACTTTACCGAAAAAAATTAAATATCTCTTATATGGCTCGAGCTAACGAGCTGATTTTTTTTATCAGCAATATAGGCACGTTCAAGCTTTATACTCATAAAGACATGTCTAGAGAGATCCTTTGTTAAGTGTATTGTTTTCTATCCTATCTGTGAAAAAAATGAAATTTTTCTTGTTGAGATCAATAGCGATACTTAACCAAGGGTCTTCCTAGACATGTCTTTATGAATATAAAGCTTATATATGCCTCTGTCACTGGTGAAAAAATCAGATCCTTTGATTAAAGTTTTAATGAAGATATTCAATTGTCTTGTTGGTGCGAAACCTTCTCCCCCCTCCTCCCCCTTTATTTCACCGATAAAGCTGAAAACTTCTATGCTTTTTTAGAATTGTTGACATCCCTCGCTTGAAAATGGCTGAGAACATCGCAGAATCCGACGTGACGCAACAAATTTTAGATATTTTTTACGAGATTAGAAAGACACTGAGAGAGAACGAAATTCGAATCCCCGAAAATTTTCCTATCGTCGAAATCGACACTAATCTAAGTTGTGAACTCAATTGTTTGGGGTGCACGCAAATTGAAGACGGCATGGTTCGTTCCATTGGAATGCTTCTCAAAAAACCCGGAACGGATGTGTTTTACTCCAAAGAAGCTCTGATCGCAACGCTTCTTCACGAGTTTGCACATTGCATTACTCCTCCATCGATCGAAGACCATCATTCGCAACTTTTTTACTCCAACTTCGAGAAAATTCTCAGGTATGATTTGAGAGTATTTTCGGCCTATTCCACTGAATCTCAGACACGTTTTTCCTGACAAGCTGATTTTTTTTCGAAGTTATAGAACTCGATGAGAAGAACATTTTGTAACAATAAACTTGGGACAAAATCTCACAACATCATAGAGTTTTTTGGATCTGAAAAAGTCTGGCTTTCCGCTATTGTGAGCCAAAATAAATTTCCGTCAATTTTCACCGTGGAAAATTGGCAACCCTAAATTCTGAAAGATTTCGGCGAGTTGATTTAGGATATTCATATGAAAAACATTTCTCATCCTTCTGTTGGTTCTTAACCAGCCATCACATTTTATCGGCGGAAACCCTATTTTTTGGGAAGCCTTTTTCTCGCACCGAAATAAGTTCAAACCCGAACAATCTAGATTCGTTAGAAAGCTCATCAGTTGCTCTATCTATTGAAGCATTAATAAAAGTTTAGCGTCGAAAATTGAAGATACCGCATGAACCATCATAATTCACATACTGTAGTTCGAAAAATATGGTCCAGTTTTCAGGTTGATTGAATCCGATATAGCGAATGCCCACGACGGCAACAGGAATGGTACTCCTCAGCGACACTTGCTCCCCGAATAGTTAAGGGTGTAGGCGCAAGTCTGAATGAGGATGAGGGCGTAGATGAGGAGGGGGTGCAAATGTGGGCGATGGCAAGACAGAGAGTCAGTTTCGGTTTTGATTTGGGGTTGATCCGGGCCTCGAAAGCAAATGTCGCTGGGAAACAACTGTTGCGGGAGCACCTTTCATGGAATCCCCAACGACATGGACTTTGGTAAACCTGACAGAACAACATTCGGCAAACAAAATAGCCATTTCAAAATTTCTCCGAATTTTGATGTGGAGGAAAAAAGCCGACAGACTTGTTATGAATTCACCAATGCGTTTTTCACTAATTATACACTTTGCCGGCTCAAAATCACAAATTTCATATAAAATATTATCATTTTTAAGATTAGCGTAAAAGATTGAGCTACTAAAATAAATCTTTGAACAATTATCCGAAAAAAATTGTTTGACCTTTGTTTAGGCTTTTTTGAGAACAAAATGCTCAAAAAACATTTTTCCGATAATTACTGAAAAATATGGTTTTCTGGTACACTCTTCTACGCTGATTTTGGAAATAACGATATTTTTTAATAAAACTTTCGATCTTCCACCTAAAAGAGTATTATTTTCGAAAAGGACACCTATGAACATCATAAAAAAGTCTGTTGTCTTTATTCCTACAAATCGAGTAGGTGGAAAGTGCTGAGGTGGCTGTTTTGGTTAGAAAGGCTTGCTTTTTCAACTCTACGATGATTCGCGTTTGGTTAATTCCTTATATCCGATTTAATTTAGCAGAGTGGCGAACCACATTTTTCGACCTAGATGCATTGTGGTTTATGAAGTATCTACAGTTTGTGTCGCTAAAATGAAGTATGTATCTCAGAAGACAGAGTAACTCACGGTCTTTCTAACAATTATATATTGTTTGGGTTTTAAAGTTATATTCACGGAAAACTGATAGTGACAAACAATAGGGTCTCCACGAATAAAATGTTACAATTATTTAGGGTTTTTTAGCAAAGTGTAAAAACTTTTCGCATCAATATTCAGAATTAGCTCGCCGAAATCTTTCACAATATGGGGTCGCAAAGGTTCTACAATTAAAACTGACGTAGATCAGTTTTAGCTCAAAACAGCCGACAATCAGACTTTGTGAACCCAAAAACTATATAATAGCGGTGGATCTCGACCTAAGTGTATTCTATGCATTGTCCAAAAAGTCGCAGTAGTCGTTTTATCGAAATGTAGCTCACAAAACAAGCACAGACTCGTAACGGCTGAAAATACTTTATGTGCGCCATTTTAAAAAATGTTCACTTCATCGCGTTCTATAAACGGAGAAAAAATCAGCTTGTTAGACAAAAATTGGGTCTGCCTCTGACAAAAAAAAACTATCATTTTCGATTTCATTTTTCCATTATTTAATATATTGTATTAAAAAACCTAAATATACCAGAAGATGCAACATGAAAAGAACTACAATATACAAAGAACAGACTATTTTATAGTTGCACTTTTTCCTTTCAAAATGAACAACATTTTGAAGTACTAATTTTTGACACTTCGGAAAAAATAATTATTATTTGGTACATGACGAATTCGTTATTTTCTCATTTCATCTTTTTATCACTTGATGTGCTTTATGAAAAAGAAAACCAAATGCACCATAAGACGCAGCATGAAAACTGCATATTATGGTATATTTGGTTCCGTTTTTCATAAAGCGTATCAAGTGATAAAAAGATGAAATAAGAAAATAATGAATTCGTCATGTACCAAACAATTATTATTTTTTCCGAAGTGTCAAAAATTAGTACTTCAAAATTTTGTTCATTTTGAAAGGAAAAGGTGCAACTATAAAGTAGTCTGTTCTTTGTATATTGTAGTTCTTTTCATGTTGCATCTTCTAGTATATTTAGGTTTTTTAATAGAATGTATTAAATAATGGAAAAATGAAATCGAAAATGATAGCTTTTTTTTATCCGAGGGAGAGTATTACGTGTCTGAAACCTTATGGAATAGGCCCATTTTCTCATCTTCGATCATCGCGACGATAAATATCTCTCAGGCTTTTTTCTAGAGTCGCCGAGCTGAAAGAAATTTTTATTTTGCCTACAAAAGCAAACAAATTCAGTTATCAAAACCTTCGTAGATTCGATGCCATAGATTTAGGTGTTGCCCCTTCAAGTTCTTGTGGGTATTCACCCCTGTATAATCCATCCAAGACGAATTTTGATTCGCTCAGAATTGTCGTCATTGCACCAAATCACAAACAAAAATTGATTACGTTGTCTCATAACGAGAAAACTCTTACGAGTCTCTCTAAATTGATCAAACAAAAATTTCAGCTTAAACCCAAGACAATCATTCTTCCTGGAGGAGAAAAACTCACAAATGAAATTCTTCAAACGCTACCGATCGAATCGACTCTTCACTTCTCTTAATGGCTACGAAACAATAAAATAGAGTCATGTGCATAGGAGGGACTAATAAAATCTACGAAAAAATTGAACTTGTGATTTATGACATGCTATATCTGATTCTGAAAACACCATAAAAAGAGGTTATTGGATCAACATATAATGTATTCAAGTTTTCGAAAAGTGCGTATGTAACTTTTATGATGTACAAAGAGCCTTTATTGTCACTGGAAATTTACGGATCTTTATGATGTTATTAGCAGCTTTGCATAGCAAAAAAACTACTGTGCCGTTTAAATCTTACTAAAAATATTAATCGCTTTTCCAAATAAGAATTTATTAAATAGACAGTTACAGGTAAAAAATCACAATTTAAAATGTGAATTACATATTGAAAATTGGAAACGAAAAAAATCGACTTTTACACAAAAATAGGTATACATATTCGATAGCAAACTTTGGATATGATATAATACTAAAAAAATACCCCACAATTATTCGCTAGGCGTGCATTTTTTATAATCTTGCAAAAAAACTGTTTTGCTGGTATTCTTCTGATTACTACGCTCAGGTGAATTCTTAGAAATATCTGAGCCAAACTTATTTTCGTAAAAATTAGACATTGTCACATGAAAGCGTAATTCTTTTGCAGTTTTTTAGTCTTTCTCAAACGGGTGTGGGTATGAGTGGACGTGGGTGTTGCTGCAGATCCTATTATGTTCACAACCACACCGACACACCCACATCCTCAATATATTGTATCAATGGTTTCAGACACTATTATCTTAGACAGATAGTTCGTATGTTCCATTGTGATACTTCTTTTTTTCTCGTTCTATATTCACTCTCCTAATAATTTGCCTATTTGCTATAATAATATAGTTATGTTCTATTTGAAATTTGAAGATCTATCAACATTTTCTCTCTATAATATTCTATTAAGATGGCAACTAGATTTAGATAAATATCTGTATTCTCCTCAAATTTAAGATTTTTTTTTAAATATAATAACTTTTATAAATATTCATTCAGTTAAAACATAAATATATTCACAAATTTGTTTCTGAAATTAATTATTAGTTAAATATGATCAAATATTTTAATGAATTGAAAATTCTAACTATAAATATTTATATTTTTCTCTAGTTTTCTATCGTAATTGAATCAATGATTGTTTATATATTGAAATAGACTATATAAATTTTGGGCTACGTCCAAATTGCGAACAAAAATTAAGTCAATTAAGAAAAAAGTGTTCGCAATTTGGAATACAGAAAATAACGTTTATCTTATTTTTATTGCGTTTCCAAATTGCGAACAGTTTTAATAATTAAGTAATATAGTTTTAATTAGAAAAAAATTTATTAACAAAGTTATTTTACGAGAACAAGATTTGAAAGTACATATATACACAATTGAACCGTTCTTGTTTTCACGTCTCAACCCATATAAATGGTTATTATATAAGATAGTCTTTTCATCTCTTTCAGCAGTTGACCAAGTAAAATTTGTATTCATACTTTAAATTATGATACTATTCTTATTCTCAAGCTTCTATATTTATATTATTAATAAAACTGAACTCATGATCAGCTATTGCAATAACTAGCTAATCAAAGTGTTCGCAATTTGGAAATGCAATAAAAATGAGATCAACGTTATTTTCTGTTTTCCAAATTGCGAACACTTTTTTCTTAATTGGCTTAATTTTTGTTCGCAATTTGGAAGCTACGAAATTTCGAATGACACCATATTTGTGAATGATATATATATATCTGACTCTTCATGAGGAATGTATAAAAAATCTAGTATATACCACCGATATTGTTTTTATTGATAGAGAATAACATTTGACTAAAGTCAAAATTAAACAATATACCTCTCTAATTAATAGGACTTTATCAAAAATAAGACGGTTTAGAGACAATAATTTGTTAGTCAAACAATTTATACATTGAAGAACAATTTTAAATATTCTAGAATTTTCATGATAATTCTCGTTCTTATAGATAATATTATCAACAGAAATATTTCGAATAGAAACTAAAAATTTAAAGAACGATCCAATAAGGAAAAATCTTTATAAGCTCCATTAATTAGAAATTTATACATTTTTTTCAATATATTTATCTAATAAATAATAATTAATTGGAATCTAATGTCTTCTATCTGGAGGGTGTGACTGTTTGTATCGAAAAAGCCAATGCTCATACTCAAAGTTATTCGTTATGTTCAAGAATTTGAATTATTTGTCCAATGTATAGTATTGAAATTGTTCTTATACCTGATAAATATGTTGACATTTGATGAAGATCATTCATATATTGACTGATATGATCAAAAAATAATATGTTATCATAAATAATATCGATTCAATGTTCATGAAAAGCCTTGTTTATCTTGCATTTTCAATATCTTATATTTGCACTTCTCTTAATAAACATAAATATCAAAAAACAAAAAGAAAAAGAATGAGAAGGACAATAAGAGCAATGTCCGATGACAGTAGATTAAAATCAATTAGATTAATTATTTTTATGAGAAATTGATAATATGAAATATAATGACAGATAAATTAATTATCATATATAAATATGAATTTGTTTTATATTATATTTCTTATTGGACAAAACACATACAATAAATATATTATGAATAAAAATAATAAGATAATTTATTCTATCAATATAAAACATTTTATTTTGAAATTATCTAAAACTCTCTTTATTTATAATAAATTAATTAATTAGATTAAGAATAATTAACAATATATACAAATACAACAATAGTACAATAACAATAAAAAGAATATTCACAATTAAAGGATGTCCCAGAAGTTCTGAGGAAATTTTAAAATTTATTGTTTTGGCACATAATAAACGAAAATTCTTCCAAACTTTCAGAGGTTAATGTGCCTACGTAGTACTACATAACTACAAAGTTTGAAGTGTATATCTTTTACTACAAATGAGTACATGAGAAAACATTATCATACACTATTTTTTCGATTTTCTAACGATATAAATTCATATAATGGAATATAATAATGAGAAAACAATTGCTGTTTCCAGGGTTTTTTATTAAAGAATTTAAGAGAAAAGAAAATTGTTCTTTTACCCCCGGATGTTCATTTTTGCACGTGACAATTAAATGTATATATAAAAGTTAATATTGGTTCATTACGACTGAATCAATACAAAATGTTACAAACGTCGTCTAATAAAGATAAAAAAGAATTTCGTTCGTTGGTATTACATTTAAAAAAGTTATATCCATCATGGAAAACAAAGGAAATTACAAGATTTATTATGAAATCCGAAAATCCACCATCTTATTCAACATCAAAGGCTCTATGGTTTAAAATTTCGAGAATATTGAAGAGAAAGACAATAGATGACTTACCAAGATCAGGTGCACCTCGTACAACAACTACACCTGAATATCTTCAAGTCGTACGAGAAACTATTGAATTGAAACGAAATACATCAATTAGAAATGCTAATGATAAACTTAATAGACAAGGTTATAGAACATCGAAAAGTTCAGTTTGGAGAGTAAAAAATGAATTGAAATTAAAATGGTGGAAAAGAAAAACTGTGCAAAAGTTAACAGATCATCAAAAGATTCAACGTGCTACTATTGCAAAACGTTTACGAAAGCATTATGGTGTGAAGAAAGGTTCCAAATTTTACAAATGGAATAAGGTCTTAAATACTGATTTTAGTGGAACATTCTTGTTAACTCCTCAAGCCAATCAACATAATGAAGGTGTTTATCCTAAATCATCAAATGATATTCCATATGAGTTGAAAACTAAGTCAAAACAAAAATTCCAGAAAAACGTTATTTTATGGGGTGGTATTTCTTATCAGGGGTTATTTTCGAGCCAATCTCCGATTTTTACTGATGAATGGTTGGATCATATCAGACCAGAAGGTACTGATCGTCGAACAAAAATGTATTTTACCAGTGATAGATATGCAAAGTTTATTCAAACAATTGTTGCAAAAAAAGCAGCGAAAGAATTAGATAATTTAGAAGATGTGATTTTCCAGGATGATCAAGACAATAAACAAAGAATGCCGGTGGCTTTGGATGCTGTCAAAAATGTTTTTACCAATCGAATTGAACCAATTAACTGTGATGCTAAACTAGCCGATATATGACCTATAGAAAACATTTGGGGTGCATTGAAGGAGAAATTAAGAGGGAAGGAATATGAAAATATCGATGAACTAATAAATGTTATCATAAAAGAATGGAAGACATTCAGTGTTTCATTCTGTCAAAAAATGATTGACAAAATACCATCAAGATTAAAATTGGTTATTGATCACAACGGTAATCAAATACACAAACATTAATAAGATAATCTGTCTTTTTTTAAAATTTATTGTCTTAACAAGTAATAATCAAAATGATGATAAAATCGAAAAAATAGTGTATGATAATGTTTTCTCATGTACTCATTTGTAGTAAAAGACATACACTTCAAACTTTGTAGTTATGTAGTACTACGGAGGCACACTAACCTCTGAAAGTTTGGAAGAATTTTCGTTTATTATGTGCCAAAACAATAAATTTTAAAATTTCCTCAAAATTTCTGGGACACCCTTTATATGATCTAGGAAATAAAAGATTTTAAAATTTCCAAAATAAAACATAATTATTGCTCGAAAGAAGTATAAATTAAATTAATTATTAAGAAATCTTTTAATGACGATTCAGATAAACAATGAGATAATTGTCAATAGTGATTTTAAAGAAAGAATTATTCATATTCAATTATCAGATATTTTAAACCTTATGTTCAATTATTAATTTATTAACATTTGAAAAATTCAAATTATTTTCTTCCATACATCAAGAAAATCTACAGCTTTTTTTGTTGCATAGATTTTTTTCATAAATTATTGCACTATCTATTTTATTTAACCGATTACATTGATGCGTAAAAAAGCATTGTTGTCGAGTTCATAATGAAGAATCAAATTGATAAAATAAAAAGAAAACATAATAAATCCTGTTAAATTGTATAATATTAATATGATATATAAGGTGCGGGTAATGCAAAATTACAGCAGCTCTTATTTTTTGCCTAAATGCATATCATTAGATGTGCCTTTTCAAGCTGATCACGAATACCTACTTATTTTTTCGATTTAACGAAGCTTTCACCGAGAAAAGCGCAGAAAACTGAGAGGGTCTAAAAATCAGCAAAAAAATTACTTTTCAAAAAACAACGTTTATTTCTTTCCTGTTCCACTTTTTGCTTTCGCCAATGTAATTTTCGAACTCCTCGTAGGAGAATGAGTCTTAAAACGTTATCTAGAGCTTTATCGGATATTACATGTTCAACCTGACAAATCAGCTTTTAGCATCGCTTCATTTTGTACTAGTTCATTTTGAAAATCTATCTAGTTTTTTTTTCTGATAGATAGGGCTTCCACTCATACAACATTCGAAGCGCCAATCGAAGAGCTACAAAAGTATAGCTCGGTTTTTTTAATATCATTTCCTATACTGAGAGAAGGCGTCTACAACGTTAGCGTTGAAAAAACCGGCCTATAGTGATTTTTCAATAAAAAATACATTTCTCATTCAAAACTCGTAAAAATAAGGTATAATAGATAAAAAACGATTTAGAATACAATAGAAGTGGATTCAGAGCTTCTACTCTCTAAAAAGAAAATGTGTCATACTGAACATTTTTAAGGTTCTATTTCCCAGTACCATTTTCTGAACTTTTCCCTGTTCTATTCAACAAGTGCAGAAATTGTAAAAGGCTAGGACTTTCCGACTAAATCCTTTTCCAGTTCAAGAAACTTGTCTAGAACTGAAAAAAAGGTTTTATATCTCGGTATCAGAAAAGGTTTATTATGGCACTTTTAGTTTTGAGAGAGTAGTTGATCTCTAACAGGATTGTACCAAAACTCCGAAGGAAAAATACAAATTTACTGTAAGCTGTGGTATTCAGTATGTTAAGTGGATTATTATGTGGCGCCATCATGCATGCATTTGAATGGACGGTCTGATGACCAATGGGCGACATTTTTACGTAACAAAGATCGAAATCGTTTATTACCTTATCATAAAAGAGTTATTCAGATTTATCGATTTTTTAAATCACTTATTAAAGCAATTCAAGATGCCAAAAGTTAATAGACGAAGAAGTCATTCACGTAATGTGAATTCTAGAA